>ML685787.1:688368-718104 GCA_007922175.1 Pelusios castaneus
CCCATACTTCCTTAAATTGCTGATGAGAATGCTGTGGGAAACTGTATCAAAAGCCTTGCTAAAGTCAAGGTATACCATGTCAACGGCTCTTCCCGCATCCACAAATCCAGTCATCTCATCATAGAAGGAAATCAGGTTGGTCAGGCACGATTTGCCCTTCGTGCATCCATGTTGACTGTTCCTGATCACTCTATTTTCCTCCAAGTGTTTCAGGATGGATTCCTTGAGGACCTGCTCCATGATTTTCCCAGGGATTGAGGTGAGGCTGACCGGTCTGTAGTTCCCCAGATCCTCCTTTTTCCCTTTCTTAAAGATAGGTACTATATTGGCCTTTTTCCAATCCTCCGGGACCACCTCCGTTCGCCACGAGTTCTCAAAGATAATGGCCAGCGGCTCTGCAATCACTTCCCTCAACTCCCTCAGCACCCTCGGATGCAGTTCATCTGGCCCCATGGACTTGTGCACATCCAATTTCATTAAGTGTTCCCTAACCTGACTTTCCATCACCAAGGGCGGCTCTTCTCTCTATTCCGCGTTACCCCGTGTAGTAGCCTGGGAGCTGGCCCGCCCTGTGAAGACTGAAGTAAAAGAAGCATTGAGTACTTCAGCCTTTTCCACATCATCCTCCACGAGGATGCCTGCCCCATTCAGTAAGGGACCTACACCACCTCTGATCCTTTTCTTGTTGCTGATATACTTATAGAACCCCTTTCTGTTATCCTTCACATCTCTTGCTAGCTGCAACTCCAATTGTCCTTTAGCCTTTCTGATTTTATCCCTGCAGTCCTGAGCAATATCTTTATACGCCTCCCTTGTCATCTGTCCAAGCTTCCATTTCTTGTAAGCTTCCCTTTTATGTTTCAGCTCCCCGCAGAGTTCCCTGCTAAGCCACGCTGGTCGCCATCCACATTTGCTGTTCTTTCTGCACATCGGAATGTTATCTTCCTGTGCCTTTAACAGGGTTTCTTTAAAATACAGCTAGCTGTCTTGGACACCTTTCCCCTATATAGATATATAAATGCTGTAGGTTTATATAGATATATAAATGCTATATTCTGTAGGCTGGTTTGTTGTGATTAATCTTTTCTTGGGTCTCCCTTTGTGGCTGATCCTGAAGTTTATATATATACCCTTGTCCCAGGGTGCTGCGGCTCCCTGCTTGTCAGGAAGCTATGGCTCCCAGGGAGCCGCAGCTCTCCGGCAACCTAGCCAGTTGACTTTAGCATCTGCTGTAGATGTCTAAGTCGACTTAACAAAGTTACCTTAAGTCGACCTAAATATCTAGTGTAGATGCGCTAAGTTGACTTAACAAAGTTGACTTAATTTAACAAGTGTAGACATAGCCCATGAGCCCAAGTAAAAAATTATAGGCCTAGATTTAAAACACTCGTAAGTTCAGAATGTTCCATTTTTTGGTTTTGGTTTGATCTGTTATATAGACAGGGTCCAATAGTAAAATATGGGTCTAGACTAGTGGTTCTTAACCTTTACTGCAGCCTGCACCCTTTTGGTTCTCAAATATGTTCTTCTTGCACCCCTTATCAAAAATGGCATGTTTTTGATGATTTACCTTCTAAAAAAATCTAGCATGTCTCGCATCCCCAGAAAAGGCATCTTGCACCCCCAGGGGGTATGTGCACCCCAGGTTAAGAACCACCGGTCTAGACTTTTCCTTAGATTTTATAGCATCTTGATCCAGGATTTTGCAGGTATCACCAATTGTTAGTGATTTTTAAAAATGTTGTTTTCCTTCACCTCTGAAGTAATATCATCTATATTCTATAGGGCTGACTGGAGGAGAAAGGAAAAGTGTAAGACAGCAGGATTTATTTTAGAATTAAGTAAAACAGAAAACATTTAAAAAAGCTTTCTTTCGTCATGATGTTTGACTCTGTCTCCACATACTCTCCTAAATATAATGATGTGAAGAATTTCTCATATAAAGAGACAAACTAAAATGGCTGCCATAATGTCACAGAGAACTCATGTATCAAAGGGACGATTTAATGAACCAGAAGAAGTCATTTGCGATACAGTCTTTAAATTGAAAATTTCATTCTAGTAATAATCTCCCACCTTCCTGGTTCCCACACTACCCAACCATTTATGTAGTTTCTAGGGAATTTCTTGCTAAAACAAAAGACCAAAAAAAAGCAACAAGTAACTCAGAGGATTTGGCATGCTTGGATACTGAAAAATCCCAAGAAATCGGGTTCGGTGTATTTCATAGCCAGGTGTTTGGTGTTTTTCTGGTTTTTTACTGCAGAGAGTTAGCATTTATGAGTCAAACTATGCCTTGTTTCAAACTCTGCTCTGTACCTCAAAGTTTGTCTCCCTGAATTTACTTCAGCTGCCTGTTTAAGAAATCACGATGTGGCCATTGTGGAGGACATTTTCTTTCTTATTGGTACTGTGAATGTTGTATTAATCAGCTCCAGGGCAGTTTGTTCTAGTAGTGTACAATACAACACGATAGGAAGTTTTTAAATTGTGTTGCTTCTTCTGTTATGTAACTGAGATATAAGAAATATGCATACATATTTATTAATTAGTATTACTCGGTTTTTTTTATGGAATTCTTTTCTATTATACAAAAAGAAGGAATGGAATTGCCTTAATTCAAATGCAAAGCAATAAAATAGGAGTTAATCTTATTACAAATTAAAAACATAGTCCTAGGAAGAGCTAACATAGCCATTTTGGAAAAACTGTGTTATATGTCCTCTGCTTTTCCCCCAGCAAACAATTCTTAATTTGGTATAAACAGTTTAAAACTACAAACGGTAGTGAAAAACCTTGTACTCAATTTATATTGCCCTTGAATGTTTCTTATTGATTAACTACTTCAACTCCACCTTGTAATGTAGTTCATGGAGGATGCTGAGGAACTGACATTTATTTTGCCAACATGCAAAACTGAGAGGAAACTAACCATTATTAATGTTAGCTGCTCCCCCCCTTCCCATCACATATGCAATCTATATTTACAGACAGCTTATTTATTAAAGTGGCTCACTGATGCTTACATTTAAACAGGGGACCGGTTATTCTGTGCAGAAAGCACCAAATTGTTCAGTTTGATGAGGGGAAAAAAATAACTCTACAACATTTTCTCACTCATGCCCATATACACTGAGTTTCTGAATTAAAGGAACATTCAGTATTCACTTGAATTTGAAATTTCTAGGGTATGAATCCTGCCAAATTAAAACCAAGACAAAACCTGGCATAATTTCCAGTGAACGAAAACTATTGAAGTTTGCACAGCTGTACCCAAAGTGCCCTTTGACACCAAAGCACTGCAGTCAGAACAAGCTAAAATGAATTAGAAATATATGAAATTGCTCACAATCTAATCACCTAGGGACCACTTATCAGCCAATTCAGTTTGAAACAGACAAGACATTAAAGTTTAAGAATATTTGGATATAGTGCACAAGATAAATACTCCATGCCATTCAAAATATAGCAGAATTCTAATGACTGTTCCTCTAGAATGCTCATCTAATGAACAGAAGAACACTTTTTTCAAAGGGAAGATACAGATATGTGCAATGATGAAATGCATAAATGAATTTACAATGTAAGGAAATACACCCACGGGATAATAACATTAAAGGAAGCATTCACAATGTATAATAGCATGATGGCCCCGATCCTGCAAACCATTATGAATGTTAGTAACTTTACTAGTCCCATGGGTTACTTACTTATGTAAAGTTATCTACTTCTGCAAACTCATAAGTTTGCAGTCTCCAAAGGCTATACTTAGCCCTGAGAGATAAAAACCATATTGATAGTGCAGATTTAATTTCATTGTTTGAGAAATATTTTAGGTAAGTAATACTCATGATTTAGCATTACAGTTACAAAAAAAAAAAAAGTCTTCAAAGAGAGGTTATGGTGTCAGTTGTAAAAATAAAATAATGGTAGCAATGGTGTTATGCATCCTGCATATCTGTAATAAAATGAAATGTATATGGAAAATATAACTTCTGCCTCAGAATTATATGAGTGAAAATTCTGGCTTACTATTGTAACTAAAGGCTATGTCATCACACTGTATATTAAAAGGTTATACAAAGTTGTTCTTGAAGCTCATGTTTTCTTTTCTTATGCAAGATTTGTTGTGAAAGCAATATGCACACAGATTTTTAATATAAAATACCCTTTTCATTTTAGAACTAACACCGTATGAAAGAAGTGGCTATTTTACTTGATGGCTGAAGATGAAAATGAATACGAACAGATACTGGTTTGATTTAGCTTATCTATAGCATAGCATGACTCAGCCAGAGAAGCATTTAAGCACATTACAGTTAATACAGGAGTACGTATGCTTAATTTCTTTAACTACAGTGTACTAGATTAAACTTCATTCTGTGATTCTTCCAATGTGTACAACAGGACAAGAAGCACGCATGTAGGCAGGAATAAATAGCTTGTCTAACTCAAAGAGATGTACAGTACTGAACATGGAGCTTTCTCATTATCTCAAATAAAAGGATACAGACATTCTAACCTGGCAAATGTTGGAATCAGAAGATATTATAAATAGCACAGATCTTTCTAATTGCTCAGATCTTGGCCATAAACAAAATTGAGCTTGACTGATCTATTTTGTTCTTTTTTAAAGGCATATTTATGAGAACACAGCCAATTAAGTGATCAAAGGAGGAAAAACAGATGAAGAGATCTTTTCTGGTCAGGTGTTAAATTTCTCAGATGACCTTTACTTTCAAAAACATTGAAGTTTTATAATATTAAAAAGATGCTATACAGTGAAAGAGAATATGCCTTTTTAAAGTAGGATGACAGTCAAGATTATTTTTTCCCGATCAAATAATCTTTAATTACAGAAGTTCTTTAAAATTTTCAAAGTCATAAAAAACTCACAGCAGTGAATTACAGAGAGTCAATACAACTGCCCCAAAGTCACATTGCAAATCGCTGGCCAGGCACATGGAGGGGAAGGATTAGCATTCTGAACATCAGGTCTGTGTAACTTTCACCCTCTGAAAGCACCAAGTAAGGTCAGCTTATCCAGTCATCCTTGTCAGGTAAATAAACTGATTTTTATGTTCCCCCTTATCTTGTTCAGAATCTGCATGAAAGCTTTTGGAGAAAGACAAACTGTATGGACTAAAATGCTAGTAATATGCAGATGGCACCCATCTGTATCACCTTTACATCAGATACAAAACGCATCAAACATTTAAGGGCTTGGCTGAAATCAGTAAGTGGATAAATGGCAGATGGTTGAAGATAAATCTTGAAGAGATTGATACTGGGGTGGAAAGGAAATTGTTTTGAAGAACTTACCACCTCTTCTAATCCTACCCTACACTGAGGGTATCTAGGCATACAGGCTAAACCAATCCATTGCTTCAGTGTTCACCTGCACTATTCACTACTTCTGGGTACTCAAGCTACCAGGGCCATCAAAGATGGTCTTCATCTATGGCTGGCAAAAAGACTGTTACTTCTTATAGATTAAGAATTAGCCAGGGTGATCCATGCATTTATAACTTCCAGATGCTACTTTCATAGTTCTCTTTACCCAGGCATGGAAATAATGGCTTGCGAACAGGGACTGCAAACAGGGGAGTTTGCGAGGGAAGGAGAAGAAGAAGCCCTGAGAAGGAGGTGAAGGAGATCGCCTTGCTGAAGAAGCAAGGGAGAGCGTGAATTGCTGACTGTGTGTGCTTGTGCTTGTGTCTTTTTTTCCCACAGGTGATTTCTGTGAATTGTCAGTTACTGTGTGAGCTGGGATTGTGATTGTGTGATTGTCTGGGGGCTGTTTGTACCATTGTTCTCTGCTCAGCCCTGCTCAGCTCAATCAGCCTTGTGATCACCCTTCCCCTGTGTGCTTAACGAGGGGCAAGGGCTGACCCAGGCAGAGAAGGCCTTAAAAGCCAGTGGCTGAGCGACCAGGGGGAGCTTGCGAACAGGGACTGCAAACAGGGGAGTTTGCGAGGGAGTTAGGGGGAAGTTTGTGGTTTGTGTAGCTACTATGGTGAAGAGGACCCGCACCGCTTGTGCCAGCACTGCTACTGTCTCCTCCACCTGCGCCTGTATCCAGACAGACATACTGACCATGGATATCTCTACCCAGATCCTGGTGTGGACTTGCAAGGACTGTGGCCTGCATTTCCCACTCTCAGATGGTCAGGCTGGGGAGATCATTCAATGTGACAGGTGTCTCCTGGTGGAATCTCTCAGGAAGCAGGTGGGGGAGTTACAGGAGGAGGTGGCCAGGCTCAGGAGTATCCATGCCCTGGAGAAGTTCCTGGATAGCATTCATGAGGAAACATGCAAGGATGAGGAAACTATCCAGAGGCAAAGGACTGCTGCCACACCCTCGGAGAAGGATGGGATGGCTCAAGCAGAGGGTGGACACTGGCAGCTGGTTACTTCTGGCTGCAGACAGTGCTCCACCCCTGCTCCCATCCCACCCTCCGTTGTGGTAAAGAACCGCTATGCAGCACTACAGACAGGAGATGATATGGAAGAGGAGAAGCCGTGCACCCCCGAGGTTGGGAGGATCACAACCATCACACCTAGGAGAAAACGTCGGGTTGTGGTGGTTGGTGACTCTCTTCTGAGGGGGACGGAGGCACCCATCTGTCGCCCAGATAAGGCTTCTCGGGAGGTATGCTGCCTGCCAGGCGCCCGTATCCGAGACGTTACGGAGGGATTGTCGAGAATCATCCGTCCCTCTGACTACTACCCCATGCTACTCATCCATGTGGGAACCAATGATACTGCGAGAGGTGACCCTCTGCAGATCAAAGGTGACTACAGGGCTCTGGGAGCACGGGTGAAGGAGTTCGGTGCACACGTGGTGTTCTCCTCGATCCTCCCGGTCAAGGGTAGGGGCCCGAGCAGAGACAGATGCATCCTGGAGGTGAATGCCTGGCTGCGGAGATGGTGTTACCAGGAGGGCTTTGGCTTCCTCGACCATGGGGTGCTGTTTCAGGAAGAAGGACTGCTAGGCAGAGACGGACTCCACCTATCCAGGAAGGGAAAGAGCATATTTGGAAGCAGACTGGCTAACCTGGTAAGGAGGGCTTTAAACTAGGTCCGAAGGGGGAAGATGACCAAGACCCACAGGTAAGTGAAACTGAGGGAAACCTGGGGGAAGGTATGGAACTTGGGGGATGCTGGGGCTGTAACAGCAGGAATAAAAGAGAGGGTAGTTGGAACTGGGGGCTGGGGTCAAATAATTGTTTTTTTTTTTCCTGATAAAGTCATAATACCTCAGGCGAGTGGGGAAGGAGGACACCGGGAGAAATTGCAAGGGGGAAGATGCGACAGGATGGAGAATCGACAAGGCAAAGTAGGGCAATGGGCCCGGTATCTTAGGTGCCTGTACACAAATGCGAGGAGCCTGGGAAACAAGCAGGAAGAATTGGTAGTACTGGCACAGACAAGGAACTATGATATAATTGGAATAACAGAAACGTGGTGGGATAACTTGCATGACTGGAGCACTGCCATGGATGGATATAAATTGTTCAGGAAGGACAGGCAGGGAAAAAGGGGGGGAGGAGTAGCGTTATATGTAAAAGAGCTGTATGACTGCTCGGAGCTCCACTATGAAAGTGGAAACAAGATGGTTGAAAGCTTGTGGGTTAAGTTTAGGGGAGAATGCAACAAGGGGGATGTTGTGGTGGGTGTCTGCTACAGACCGCCAGACCAGAAAGAGGAGGTGGATGAGGCGTTCTATGGACAACTAACAGAAGTTTCCAGATCGTCGCAGGCCCTGGTTCTTATGGGGGACTTCAATTATCCTAATGTCTGCTGGGAAGATAATACAGCAGTGCACAGGCAATCCAGGAAGTTTTTGGAGAATATTGAAGACAACTTCCTAGTACAAATGCTGGAGGAACCAACTAGGGGCCTTGCACCTCTAGACCTATTGCTCACAAACAGAGAAGAATTGATCGGGGAAGTAGAAGTAAATGGCAAGCTGGGCAGCAGCGATCATGAGATGGTAGAGTTCAGGATCCTGATCAATGGAAGGAAGGAAAGAAGCAGAACACACACCCTGGACTTCAGAAAAGCAGATTTTGGCTCCCTTAGGGAGCTGATGGGCAGGGTCCCATGGGAAGCTGATCTGAAGGGGAAAGGTGTCCAAGACAGCTGGCTGTATTTTAAAGAAACCCTGTTAAAGGCACAGAAAGATAACATTCCGATGTGCAGAAAGAACAGCAAATGTGGACGGCGATCAGTGTGCCTTAGCAGGGAACTCTGCGGGGAGCTGAAACATAAAAGGGAAGCTTACAAGAAGTGGAAGCTTGGACAGATGACAAGGGAGGCGTATAAAGATATTGCTCAGGACTGCAGGGATAAAATCAGAAAGGCCAAAGGACAATTGGAGTTGCAGCTAGCAAGAGATGTGAAGGATAACAGAAAGGGGTTCTATAAGTATATCAGCAACAAGAAAAGGATCAGAGGTGGTGTAGGTCCCTTACTGAATGGGGCAGGCATCCTCGTGGAGGATGATGCGGAAAAGGCTGAAGTACTCAATGCTTTTTTTAATTCAGTCTTCACAGGGCGGGCCAGCTCCCAGGCTACTACACGGGGTAACGTGGACTGGAGAGAAGTGTGGCCCTCGGTGATGGAAAGTCAGGTTAGGGAACACTTAATGAAATTGGATGTGCACAAGTCCATGGGGCCGGATGAACTGCATCCGAGGGTGCTGAGGGAGTTGGGGGAAGTGATTGCAGAGCCGCTGGCCATTATCTTTGAGAACTCGTGGCGAACGGGGGTGGTCCCGGAGGATTGGAAAAAGGCCAATATAGTACCTATCTTTAAGAAAGGGAAAAAGGAGGATCCGGGGAACTACAGACCGGTCAGCCTCACCTCAATCCCTGGGAAAATCATGGAGCAGGTCCTCAAGGAATCCATCCTGAAACACTTGGAGGAAAATAGAGTGATCAGGAACAGTCAACATGGATTCACCAAGGGCAAATCGTGCCTGACCAACCTGATTTCCTTCTATGATGAGATGACTGGATTTGTGGATGCGGGAAGAGCCGTTGACGTGATATACCTTGACTTTAGCAAGGCTTTTGATACGGTTTCCCACAGCATTCTCGTTGGCAAGTTAAGGAAGTATGGGTTGGACGAGTGGACCGTAAGGTGGATCGAAAACTGGTTAGATCAACGGGCTCAGCGGGTAGGAATCAATGGCTCGATGTCTGGTTGGCAACTGGTAACGAGTGGAGTGCCCCAGGGGTCGGTCCTGGGGCCGGTTCTATTCAACATCTTCATTAATGATCTTGATGATGGAATAGACTGCGTGCTTAATAAGTTTGTGGATGACACCAAGTTGGGGGGAATGGTAGATACTCTGGAGGGCAGGGACAGGATCCAGAGAGACTTGGACAAATTGGAACACTGGGCTAAAAGAAATCTCATGAGGTTCAACAAAGACAAGTGCAAAGTCCTGCACTTAGGACGGAAAAATCCCATGCACTGCTACAGGCTGGGGACCGATCAGCTAAGTAGCAGCGCTGTAGAAAAGGACCTGGGAGTTATGGTGGACGGGAAGATGAATATGAGCCAACAGTGTGCCCTTGTTGCCAAAAAGGCCAATGTCATATTAGGCTGCATCAGTAGGAGTATTGCCAGCAGATCGAGGGATGTGATAATTCCCCTCTATTTGACACTGGTCAGGCCGCATCTGGAGTACTGTGTCCAGTTTTGGGCTCCCCACTACAGAAAGGATGTGGACAAATTAGAAAGAGTCCAGCGGAGAGCAACAAAAATGCTTAGAGGGCTCGGGCACATGACTTATGAGGAGAGACTGAAGGAACTAGGCTTATTTAGTCTACAGAAGAGAAGACTGAGGGGAGATTTGATAGCAACCTTCAACTACTTGAAGGGTTGCTGCAAAGAGGAGGGAGCTAGGCTGTTCTCGAGGGTAACAGTGGACAGAACAAGGAGCAATGGTTTCAAATTACAGCTGGGGAGGTCAAGGTTGGATATTAGGAAAAACTTTCTCACGAAGAGGGTGGTGAAGCATTGGCATGGGCTATCTAGGGAGGTGGTAGAATCTTCATCTTTGGAGATTTTTAAGGCTCGGTTAGACAAAACTCTGGCTGGGATAATTTAGGGGGAGTGGTCCTGCTTTTTAGCAGGGGGTTGGACTAGATGACCTCGTGAGGTCCCTTCCAACCCTATTATTCTATGATTCTATGATTCTATGTCTACACTGGCAAGTTAGTTCGAATTAAGGCGGCTTAATTTGAGCTAACTAAAGCCATGACTACAGGAGGCTTTAGTTAGTTTGAATTAAGGGCTTCCTTAATTCAAACTAATAACTTCGAATAGGGTATTCGAACTAAAGGTTAATTTGAACTAACTAGTTCGAATTAACCAATGTGGCCATGTTAATTCAAACTAATTTCTTAGTTCGAACTAACTGGCCATTGAAATGAATGGGGATCGCTAATTCGAACTAAGCAAGTGCCATGAATGGCACTTGCTTAGTTCGAACTAAGTTTTCCTAGTTTGAATTAAGCTAATTCGAACTAACTAAAATTAGTTTGAATTAGTTAGTTGGAACTAACTAATTCGAACTAATTTTAGCAAGTATAGACATAGCCAATGACCTTAAGAAAATTGAAATGCATTCAGAACAGAGTGCAGCTCATGCAAAATTGTGAAGAAAAGAGTATTCTAAACATAATATGCCCATGAAAGCACACCAATCTAGTTTTACACTTTGATTGCTAACTGACCATGGAATACAGTGTCAAAATCAAGGTTTGTCCTTCTCTTCATAACTATGCCTGGAATTGATTCAAATCATCTGGATGATAACCATAAGACTGAAATAGTTTTTACCACTCATGACAGCTATGCTCTACTGAAACAGATCTGTCAACCTGAAAAGTGACATTTGTATGTGAAAGAAACCAAGGTTTCTCAGAAGTTGGCCCGACTATATTTGAAAGTCACTTGTGAAAATCAGGATTATAATGAATCACAGGATGTTCAGTGCAAAATACAATAATCTGCAATTTGCAATAATCTCCCCACAAAGCATCACACTGCATCACAAAAAAAATTAACTAAGATTCATTCAACATTAACATAGTCCAGTCACTGCTGGCAGGAAGGCCAAAAGAGAAAAGGGGTTCTTATAAGAACTTAGACAAATATACAGAGGCAGTCAGTCAGTTGTGGAATAAGGGTAGATGTTATCTCCCTTTGCAAGGGAAATGGTGGAAGCTTCATTCCTAGTGGTTCTTGAGACTAGACGTGAACATCTGAAAAAACACTATGATAGGGAAATTCATTAATAAGGAGGAAGACATGGCTGACCTAATAGAGTTTTTCCATTTCTCACAATTTTCCAATTCTAACAATCCATTTGACAATTCTATGTACAAAATTGAAAGAAATGTTCATTAGCTTTCATATAGTGCTTTTCATCTGTACCTCTCATGTTTAGAAATGCTATCCCACGAAAAGTGTTTTGTCAATAACTAAAGCAATAGAGTGCCTTTTCTTGGCATACCTACATTCTGCCGGTATGTACATATATGCCAGTCTCCCCTAAATATATGCCTAACTACAAGGACACCTGAAAAGCTAAACTGCAACATAATTTCTAGAAATGGTTCCCCAGGAGATAGCACCTCCCAAAATAATGTAATAGATTTGGATTTTCCTTCCAGCATACACATAGTAGTAACCTTATTCCTTGCATCTGACGAAGTGTGTTGCAGGCCATGAAAGCTTATGCCCAAAGAAATTTGTTAGTTTTTAAGGTGCCACAAGAATTTCATTGTTTTTACTCCTTGGGTATTTCCTGATAGTTCCTTTCCTCCCCAATAGGGCTATCTGAGGAATACGACCCTGCTCAGCTTGTGTAAGAGTGGCAAGAACTGGCATCTTTGTTCATGATGCTGGCATTTTGTTTTCAAAAGTATTCTTTAGGACAATGCCACATGGAACATCATCAAAACACTGAGGCTCATGGGAAATCATAATACTCCACCTTGTTTCTTGTTGCATTGCCATGTTTTTACATGTCTTTTTTGACCATCACAACCATCACCTTCAAACAAGAACAAAAGACCCGCTCAACTTGTAGTGGTTATTTTTCTTCTAAAAGAAGTGGGGAAAATCTTTTAATAATTTCCCTTGTAGCTTTCTGAAATCCTTTCAGCAAAGAGCCTAGAGAGTTAGAAAGTACAGTGTATGTGAGATAAGAAGAATGAATGAATGAATGAACATTATATGAAATTGGTACCTTGGAAATTATAGGGATAAATGCTTACCAGATTCCTCTAAGATGCTGTGTAAAGCCTGCTAATTCAAATAACTGTTTTAGAAGAAGTTGTTTGGTATTTTAATTTTATGCTTATAAGTTTCAAGAGCAGACTGTCAGGTACAAGAAGAAATCCATTACTAAGAAAAATGCAATGTGTAAGTGTTATGAAAGGTTATACATCATAAACTTTCATGTATATAAAAGTATTTGAGTAAAAACACTGGGCTATTTTTTTTTTAAATAGAGGTGTACCAAATTACCTTAAACAACTGTTGTAAGACACTGATAGTAAAGTGGAGAGTAACCAATATTGAGTATTTTTTTCTCAAATACTGTTCAATACTCAGCAGAAATCTATTACTCTAAGGGCAATATTGGATTCTGGCTTGGATTCCCTTTATGTCCTCAGCATGGGCTATCCAGCTCTTGGATCCATGCACCTAGGAGTTTGTGTGGACACTCTCCTACTTATTATTTCCATGAAGAAAGGAGGGCTGGAAAATGGAAGAACCTTTGATTCCCACTCATTTAATTGCAAGCTCGAGAAGCTGAGCAGTGCCAGGTGGGTGGAGGAATACGCCAGAGGTGAGTTTACCACCCACCTCAGAAAAGGAGAAAGCAGCGACTGATCTTTGGGTGCTTCAGTTTCTGATCCCCCTTTGCTCTAGATTCTACTTAGAGCGAACTCCAGCTCTTGGTCAGCAGGAAACAAGGTTAGAATTTTCAGAAAAGGAATTTGTGCTCCTAAATCATGCAGGTGTTTTTGAGAATTCCACCCCAATCTTCAATTTTGTGTTGAATACCAGCAGTGCTTTTTTGTGCAGGGGTGCAGAGTACCGGCACCTTTTTTGCTGGCCCCACTGCCCAGCTGGGGGCCAGGATCAGCAGGGAAAAGGAACACACCGCTGGAAGAAGAGGGGTAGGAAAGGCATTTTTCAAATTTATTATCAAGGTTTTATTACTGGCACCTTTTTTTTATAAAAAACCCACTGAATACCAGTATTTCCTACATTTTGTCCAGCTGCTGAACAGACACAGGAAAAAATAATACAGCATTTCAGGACTAGTATTTATTTTTGAAGGGATCTTCTCTTTCATGCCTAGCTATCATCAAGTGGACACTGTAAAGAGGTTCTACTTCAGACATAAGAATCATTGGAATTCTGGGTCGGTGAAACTCTGCAGTATCCACATTGTAAGGTGATGTCTTGAAACTCTAATCCTATTTCTATGTGAGTACAGCATATAAGAGCCCTAAATCTGTAGCTGTTCCATAACTCCACTGTTGTGTCCCAAGGTAGTTATCTGGATACCAGCTCCTCCTTAGTCTTTGAAGCATAGTTGTCTTGGGTGATATTCAGTCTGGCACACGTGAACTGCTGTGTTAATTCTCACCTGAGAAGGCTGTAAAAGAAATAAGAAGGAATGAGTGGGAGTTAATGACTGAGCACTGATAATGGTATATGGAGCCTTTTTTCAGTAGGGTGCCAGTTTAAATGAAGCCCAGGTTGATATTGAGTGCAACTGAAAGCCACTAATGGCTGTTCAGTATCCTTCATGTAATTCGTCTTGTGTTCTCGGGAGACTCTACACTGGGCATCCGCAATAAACTGCCTTATTCATATCCCCCTGTTTCATGTTGCAAAGACCACATAGAGTTTTGGCTAAGTACAGCTTTCAATATGGACTTCACCACCAGCAGTAAAATCACATGTGGATGGCAAATTAATACAAACTATCATTGCTTTGATTCTATACATCACAAGGCCTTACAGACAAAAACCTTGTTTCAAAGAACAAAAACCTTGCACCCATTTAATAAGTTACAGAAATTCTTATTTGTAATGTTTTGTAACACTTTCTGCTATTAAAACATAATCCCAGAAATTACAAATCTGCCTAAACGATAGGTGGTTTCTACTTCATTTCTTCAGGATGTGTTTTCATATAGGACAGGGATATAATGTCAGATATTTGTCAGACACAAAGTGGTTCAAAAGTCAGCAGGCATTGTTTCCAAAACCAAAAAGTTAACAATAAAGAAATAGCACTGTAATACTGTTCAAATTGCTCCTTTGGCACCACCTGCTGGCTATCTGGGGAATTAGCGATCAGCCCAGAAAACTCTTCTCTGCACTATTTTACCCTTCATCTTGTCTCCTCTGGATCCTCCTTCTTGTGACTTGACCCTCTGGCTGAGTGACAATGTGCATTCCCCCATTCTGGGAGATTCTGAACGCCATTCCAACCACTTATCCCCATGGCCACTGCAGTCCTGACTCTCCAGTGATGATCAGAGGAAGGAGAGGAAGAACCTAGGCCTGCCAACTACTCTGGGCCCTGACTCAGTGATCTTGTGTTTATGGCAGACTTCTGCTGATTCTCCCACCAACTCCTTCATGAATTTCCCTGGGCCATTTCCTTGCAGCCCCAGTATCTTCTCTGCCCTTACTTTAGGGCATTTGGGTCTGCTGAGTCCCAGCAGCCAGCCATTGCGCTGTTCAGGGTGCTGATAGGTTTCCCTCTTTGAGCTCCTGGGAGTCACTCCCCTTGATCTGTTCTGCAGCTTCCTTTTACACTGGCTTCCACAGCCCTGCTTGGTTGCCACCCAGTCCCTTCCTGTTGTCTACCTTTTGCACAATCTCTCCAAGAGCCTTTTAACCCTTTCCAGGACAGTGGGGGACAGATGTTCCACCACACACTCTCTCCCTCAATCCTACAACTCTCAGGGGTAGGGATACTTCATGATCTGCACTATCCTAAGATGGTTTCTCAGGGTCTCTCTCTGCGACTCAGTCTCATTTAAATGTAGGCACATAGTCTCCTTCTCCTTCACTGCGATCCACAGCACTTGTTCAGTAGCTATCAACTTCCCCTGTAACTTTTATCTGGCTCAATGAATTCCCCAGCACCCACTCCTGCAGTATCTTGGTCCCGTCCTCAGCCTGTTCAGTTTCCAGTGGGGTTTCCTTATCTACCTGGGCCCTTTCTATCCCAGACTGCCTCCCTATCACTCATTGCTGGATGTAGGAGAATCTCAGGCAAGCTCTCAACTCTCACTGGCCCATCCCTCTGGTCAGTAAGGCTATGTCTACACTTACTAAAATTAGTTCGAATTAACTAATTCGAACTAACTAATTTGCACTAATTTTAGTTAGTTCGAATTAACTTAATTTGAACTAGCAAAATTTAGTTCGAACTAAGCAAGTGCCATTCATGGCACTTGCTTAGTTTGAATTAGCGATTTGCATTGAATTCAATGGGCCAGTTAGTTCGAACTAAGTAATTAGTTCAAACTAACATGGCCACATTGGTTAATTCGAACTAACTAGTTCGAATTAATCCTTACTTCGAATAGCCTATTTGAATTGATTAGTTTGAATTAAGGAAGCCCTTAATTCGAACTAATGAAAGCCTAGTGTAGTCATGGCTTTAGTTAGTTCGAATTAAGCTTCCTTAAATCGAACTAATTTGCCAGTGTAGACATAGGACCTGGCCTGGATTCTGGGCATCCCATGTTTTTCTATCCCACCTTTGTTTAAGGGTAATTCCTTTTTAAGTAACCCTTATCCTGGCATCAGAAACATCTCTTTGACTTCCCTTTGGCCTTCCCCTGCTCAGCTCCTTTGTGACACAATGCACCCCCATGTACATCCTTATTTGATTGTGTATCATTCCTGTTCACCCTTATAGTGTAATTGTGAACTGTTTCATGCAAAATATGCCATGTAATGTATTTTTGGAATGCTCGTGACATGCTGAACATTATTGTTATCGTAGTATGTTTCCTGCTATGTCATGGGCCTGGTTATGAAGCTCTACTGTGTAATATTCCAAAATGTGTGCCTCAAATGACTTGGAGAGATCCAGGCAAACACTAAAAGCAGCAGAATGAGAGTTCACACCTCACCAAGGCGTGCATAACACAGTCCAGCTCTTCCTGCAACAATGGACTGTCCTGAGATTCTGATCAACCTTTGACTCAAGTGGAGTAAGCCATGTTGGACATTGCTGATCACCTGACTCTAGGTGGAGGTGAAGGAACAGGTTAAAGGTAGAGACATTTGTGTCTCGAGCTGTTTCTTACAATCCATCTACAAGACAACATCAACACTGTCCACAGAGATTGTGGGGTGAGGAACATGGTTGGAGGCCAAATATCCAACTTGTAGTAAGAACCATCCAAGACTGTAAGGCAACTGGAAGTGTTAAGCTTGCTTTTATTTTTTTCCTGAGCAAATCTGACTTCTATTCTTCAGGATTATAATAATTTAATCTTTCTGTACTTATTTATTTATTTGTTTTATCTAAAGCAGTGCTTGTGGTTTGGGGATGTGTAGAGATTTCATTTAGACTGATAGAGCTGGTGCATATCAATTTCATTGATAAATTGACTAGCCAATGAGTTTGCAGAATTCCAGTAGGCAGCACTGAACTCTATAGAACAGCAGTTCCTAGGGCTGTATCTGGTACTGGGGATGTTGTCTGGGGATGACATCATTGAATGGCTGGCCAGAAACACTCATTCACTAGGTCCAGGATTGCTTGCTTGCAGGTGGGTGTGAGTGGGCTGACCCAGGAGTGGAGATTCACACAGTGGGGCAAATGCAAGATGGGCTGCAGGAGTGGCGGTGGGGGTGGTGAGGGGATTGGGTGATAGAGTGATTTATCAGTGCAGGTTGCAGATGGGAACATCACAGCCTTTTCCTGGACTATCGTTGTCTTTCCTGCCTCTGTTCAGGTACTCTCTCTATAGGTGCCCTTTTAGCCCACAAACCCAACATGCCCACCCCATGCTTTTCTCCTCACAAGTGGGATTCCTTTGGGCTTCCTTTCTGAGTAAGGTTCACTCACACACAAACACACACACTGGCAGGGACAGCCTCTGTGCAGGTGACCCTGCTGGTTGCATAGGTAAGAGTGTTTTGGTTGGGCTTTCTGTCTCTATCGTTTAGGTCTTCTCTTGCATCTCCAGAACTTACAGCCTTTTTATTCCTCTCCTGTCAAGCCCCTGAGTACTGCTGCTGCTCTGCAATCTTGAGTAAGTACTCCTGTAGGTGTCATTTCATGTTTCCTAGTTTCTGATGATTTTCCAGGACCTGTGTCAGCAGGGTCTGGAATGCCTTGGCTATTTGTCTGTCCCCTCTGTTGGGATTGGCCAGTCCAGAGCCCACCTGGGAAGGGGTTTTGCTCCCTTCAGCAAAGAATTCATACCCTCTGTCTCTCAAATGCTATGGGTGATTTTCCTCATGGTTTTCAATCCGCCTTATATCAGGGGTGATCATGTGCCTGCAGTCTTCACCCCACGTAACATGATTCAGCTTCCTGCCTTGGTGCCTCCTCCTGGCTATCAGGGGAATTATCTCTCAGCTGGGCACACATACCACCCTGCAGTGTCTTAACCTATTCCCTGTCTCTGCTGGAGCCTCCTTTTCATAACTCAGCCCTCTGGCTGCCACTCCACTTGTGATTGGGGAAGAGAGGAAGATCCTAGAACAATCCATTCTTCCAGGTCCTGGCTCAGGGATCCTATGTGTGTGACAGCTTTCTAATGCATCTCCCCATGGATTTCCCTGGGCCACTTCCCTGCAGTTCCAATACCTTTTCTATCCTTACTTCAGGGCATTTTGGATCTGTTGAGTCCCAGCTACCAGCCATTGCACTGTCCAAGGTGCTGACAATCCTCTCTCTGGGTGCATCTATATTTACAAATTAAGTCGATTTAAGCTTGCTTAAGCGACTTAATTTAATCTGCATCCACACTACATTTTCCTTAAGTTGACTTAAGCAGCTGCTTAAGTTGACTTAAGGAAAATTTAAGTTGACTTTACTAAACCTAGTTCTAAGTCGACTTTTCTGGCTAAGTCGACTTTAGAAAGTTGACTTAGCCAGTGTGGACGCAGAGTAGCCCTAAGTCAACTTTAAGTCAATTTAGGCGGCTTCAGGGCTTCCCCACTGCCCTCTCTGCCAGGGTGGCTAGCACAGCCACAGCCTGGCGTGCCTCCCCACAGGGCAGGACAGAGCCCTGCCCAGCCTGCCCCTATGCCCTGCCAGTGTCTCTGTCAGGCTCAGCCCCCATTGTACCAAGGTAGAATGGGGAAAAGGCTGACCCCCCTGACACTTGGCAAGGGGTGCCCCCCTGCCACTGTGGACCTGTCCCAGGTCCACCTAGCCCCTGCAAGTCGACGTAGGCATCCAGTGTGGATGCTCTAGGTCGATTTGGCAGGGTCCCCTCTAAGTTGACTTAATTTTTGAGTGGGGACATGCTAAGTTGACTTAAATTAACAAGTGTAGACATAGCCTCTTTGAACTCCTAGTAGTCACTCCTCTTGCTTTGCTCTGCAGCTCCCTTTTATACTGGCCTTGTGGGCCCTCATTGGCTGTCACACAGACTCTTCCTGTTGGCTACCTTTTCTGAAGCCTCACCAAGGGCTCTCTTAACCCTTTTCAGGCTAGTGAGGGGCAGGTGTCCTGTCACAAGCACTCAATGTCAGTGTTTTTCTTGACACTTGAAGCATTTTTGAAATGCTAAACAAATGTAACCAATCTACCAGAAGTATGACATAATTTTTTTTATTTAAACAAATTTCTGCAGAAGTACTAAGCATGAAGGGTAAAACTTTCAAAAGCATCCAAGTCACTAAGGACTTTTCAAAATGGATTTAGGCTCTTTGGAATCTTCTGGGAATGTCTCTAATGTGACAGAGGCTTCAGCAGGTATAAAGTTGGCATAGCCATCCCCCATGCCAACTTATGCAGGGGAGAGGGAGCAGTGGGTGCGGGGTAGAGGAGTGGCCAGAATACATTTTGTTCAGCTGGAGTCAGCTAGCAGGTGGTCCTTTATGGAATGTTTCCAGCTAGTGGAAGTTAGCTCAACCTAGGGAATGTTTTAACTTGCACTGAGGCCATGGTGTAAAGACCAGGGCTTTGGTAGCCTGGCCCAGGGGTTAGCATCAGGCAGAGGCCGAGTCCAGGAATCATTAGCCAATTACCAGAAATCAGGGTGGGTTGTAATGCCAGGAAATCAGAATCAAGAGACAAACAAGAGGGCAGGGGTTGTGCCATACCCTTCTGAACTGGAGCTGGGACCCCAACTCCCTCTTTCCCCCAGATTGGAGGAACCCCTCTGGGGGAACACTCTTACCGGGGATCAATGAGCCCAGGTCCAGCACCTCCTCAAAGCCTTTCCCAGATACCAGTAGTCAAGTCAAGTCATGATCTCAGGAGCTCAGGATCAGACAACATGAGTAGGTAAATTCTGGGCAAGCCATCCATCACAGAATGATGCCCGGTGACACAGACAACTTCTTGTTTCTTTCTTTGACTTAAATGGGGTCTGTGGCTCAGTCAGCAGCCTTGGAGCTTCCCCCTCAGAGCATAAGGGCAGGGCTTGTGCTCCAGTTGGGCTTCATGGATTCAGATCCCAGCTGCTCTTTTAAAGTTCCTTCATGAAGGATTGCATTGTGATGACCACTGAACTCCCCCACACTTGGGTTCAGGACCCGTGATACAACCTCAGATTCCCTACTCTGGGAGTTATGGTTCTGGGATTCTTGGGCTGATCCTCCTGAATAGCTTGTGGGAGCATGAACATTTTCTGTGAACTTCCACGTACACTCCTCAGGGCAATACCCTTCCTAATCACTCAGGTATACATATTTACCCTTCTGGCAGTCAGCTTCCAAAATCTCACGTATGACATATTCCTCATGGCCTTGTACATGCATTGGTGGTGGAGGTGGCTGGGTCCTGTGGGGAAATGAATTTTTCAGTGTATGATTTCAGGAGAGATATGTGGAATATTGGGTGGCTCTTCAGAAATGGAGTAGGTGGTGTTCAACAGTATCCACGTTAACTTGGCAACGGATTTGTTAAGGGCCAAGTAATTGGACGTCTTATGTTATGTGAGGCTTTTTTCATCTAGAAGTGCTCCATCAAGAGCCACATTTTTTGTTCAACTGAGAATGCTAATCTAATGTTCTTTGTAGTAAGCTTTCTTTTTTCCAGGTGGTGTCTTACTTATTCCTCAATTTGATGACTCCTCCACTAAAAAAAGGTGTGGGCTGTCAATGTGAAAAAGATACAAGTCATGTCTGAACCTCTGCCAGGGAAATCCTACATGAAACCAAAAATCATCATCAGCAACACACAGCTCCATAATGTTACAGACTTATGCTACCATGGTAACACATTGTCAAATGACGCTACTGTAGACAAGAAACTCACAAGTTACATCTACAAAACTAGACCATCATTTGGCAGACTATCAGGCAGAGTCTGGCAGCAACATGGTATTGTGTTTCAAACCATGCTAAAAGCCTATAAATGGTTGTGCTGTTGCTGTCCAATTTGTGATATGGTTGCAAGACTGTGACCTGCTACAGGCATCACATCTATTTCCAGATAAGTTCCATCTATGACATCTGTATGCCGTACTACACATCAAATGGCAGGATAAAGTTACAAATAACAAAGTTTATGGAATGTAGCTATGTCACAGAGATTGAAGCCATGCTCATCTTACTACAATTACATGGGCTGGTCATGAATTGATAATGGCTGACACCAGAATGCCAAAGCAGTTGATGAGCTGAAAATGGGCAACCATATACGAGGCAACCAGGAGAAATGCTTCAAGGATGCACTGAAGCATAGGTTGAAGCAATATAACGTTGACATCAACAGCTGTTGGGATATGTGAGCAACAGATAGATCATGCTGTAGGGTAGCAGTCAAAGGTGGAGTTACTGAGTTCGAGATTAATTGTTATATGGATCTTGAGGCACAGAGACTGAGTCTTAAACAACAGAAAATTCAGTGGGTATAGACAGGAGTCTATTCCTCAATATCAAGCTATCTTTGTGCTCAGGGTGGAAAGGACCACCATTCATGCATCATCCTGTTTAGCAAAAGTTGTAAACACAAGATGTAATGCCATGATCACTATCATCTTCAGTCATGAAGGACAAGAACTACCACCCATAGTTGGAAAAGAAGAGGCTTTTATTATTATTTCACGCAAAGTCAAGTAGGGTCACTGAGAGGACCAGTCATCTTGGTGGTAGTTAATATAACACAGAGCATGCTGTGTGGTGGGCATCTTTATGATTGGCACTGGTGGACTGAGCTGCACAGAAACAGGTACAGGTCATGTGGCAAATGAGATGTTAAATGCTAAGCAAGGGAATATAAACCACCCGGTCATATTTAGTGCATAGAGAGAGGCTATGTCTACACTTGTAAATTTAGGTCGACTTTAGTTAAGTCGACTTAGCATGTCTACACCTAAATTTAAAGTCGACTTAGGGGGAACTTACAAAGTCAACCTACAGCGTCCACACTGGACACCTAGGTCGACTTCTAGGGGCTAGGAGGACCTTGGGCAGGTCCACAGTGGCAGGGGGGCACCCCTTGCCCAGTGCCAGAGGGCTCAGACTTTGCCCCATTGTACATGGGTACAATGGGGCAAAGAGGGACAGAGACCCTGGCAGGGCATAGGGGCAGAGTGGGCAGGGCTCTGTCCTGCCCTGTGGGGGGGCATGCCAGGCTCCCCCTGTGCCCCTCTCCCCCAGCAGGGAGGGCAGTGGGGAAGTCCTGGAATAGCCCTAAGTTGACTTAGGGCTACTCCAGGTCTACACTGGCTTAAGTCGACTTGAAAAAGTTGACTTAAGCCTAAAGTTGACCTAAAAGTAGGTTTAATAAAGTCGACTTATTTTTAATTAAGTCGACTTTATTTTCCTTAAGTTGACTAAGCAGCTTGCTTAAGAAACTGTAGTGTAGACACGGGGTAAATTAAGTCGACTTAAGCAAGCTTAAGTCGACTTAATTTACAAGTGTAGACGCACCCAGAGAGAATAGGAAGTGAGTAGATGGGAGGATAGTGTAGTAAAGGCAGAAAGACAGGTTCAGGGAATTGTGGAAATGGCAGTGGAAACCATCTTGGCTCCAGGCAAGTTACCTTCACACTGCAAAGCGGGTGTCTGGGAGTGTGAGTCACAGCTCAACATAGCAAGCTCTGTCCTGTGCCCCCAGGGAAGCAAGCTTGATGGCCACAGTGGTCCCCCAGATGCATGTTTGAGAACTTTGGATAAATTATAAAGGGATTGGGCACAGGTGCGGCATGAAATGAAGTAAGATTGTAATGTAGCCATACCCTAGGAAGGGGCACTCTAATATCGAGTAATCGCTTAACTCCAGCCATGCCCCTGTCACCTGGCAAGGCCTCTATGCCAGGGGCTCTGAGGTGGCATTATGGAATTTGGGGATCCTCCCATGTGGGGGGAATCCTTAGCTAGCTAGATAAGATGGTTTAACAGTGCCTTTCCACCATCAGAGCAGTGTCCAGTGGCCATACTACAGAGGAGATTCTGCCTATAGGAACCTGAACTCTTCTTGACATCTGAGGCTATGTCTACACTTGTAAAGTTAAGTTGACTCTGTTAAGTCAACTTAACAGAGTGGCTACACTTTAAGTTGACTTAAGTTGACCTTGTTAGGTCAACTTAACAGTAGACATAGCCATCCACGCTGGCTTTAAGTCAACTTAAGAAGTAGACTTAAGGCTGACGTCAACCATCAGCGGTGGTGTAATTAAGTCGACTTAAGCTGTTATTAAGTCAACTTAAGGAAGCACTTAAGTCGACTTAATAAAAGCCCAGTGTGGACACAGCTTTGTGTAGGTAGACCTAAGGATGCTTAAGTCGACCTAAGTTGCCAGTGTAGACACACCCTAATAAACCAGGACAAGACTAAAAGCCTACTAACACTCCAGTACAACAGTTTAGCAGCACTTCATATCCTCTATACTCCTTTTAACATAGTCATTTCTTAAGTAACTATTAGGATTTAGGCTATTGGACTGAGGGAGCCACTTCTGTACTCTACACCAGTGCCCTGACATACAAAATCAACTTTTCTCCCATTAAACTGAGTGACAAATCCTTAATTAGGGCTCTCAAAAGTTTTACTTTTTATTTCTGTAGTAATTCATTCTGGGGGGCTTCTTTTTTTTTTTCTGAGTCATCCTCACTTGGCAGGTTGCTATGCAGGCCACAGCAGAGTGTGCGCAGGAGAAAAGAGCTAGTCAGATTTGGGATCTACTTTTACATTGTTCTTTCCAGTTTCAAATCTCTGAGATGAACTCAATTCATTAAAAAAGTTATTTTTGTAGGAAGCCTTTTAAAAAGTTGTTTGAACATAAATCTCGGACTTCGTTGGTATTCACACGGTACCTATTCTGCACATTATTTGGGGGGAAGACTTTGAAGTTTTCCATATCTCCTGGATACTCCGTCTAAATCAGTTCATTGTAAAAAGAGATCACAGAAAAAACCCCAGAATTATCTTATTATCAGAGGTTTGAAGAGCCATGAGCAATTCAGAAAAGAAAGGAAATATCTTTGATTACAAATGGTGGGAGGTCAGTAAACCCATGCAATCTCTGGCCAATTGTTCAATTTAATTTTTTCTTTCCCCACCCCATATTGATGTGTGTAATGTGCACTTTACATGCCACTTGCATGGCTATTTTATATCTCCTGTGGTGATCACTACAAACCCATGCTTCAAAGACAGCAGGTTTGAGGATTAGTCATTTGATAAGCTGGAAGGGAAGTGGAGCTAGATTTACTGTTGCAAGGAAAAGCTGTACCCTAAAGGGAAATTCATCATCAGGAAAGGATCACCTGCCCTACAGAAAAACTATTTATCGCATGAGCTTTCGTTGGAGAGATCCCACTTTGTCAAGTCGAATCTCTCCCACAAAAGCTCATGTGATAAATAAATTTGTTAGTCTTTAAAAGTGCCAGAAGACTCCTTGTTTGTTTTGCTACCCCTTTGGAACTTGCCTCCAGGAATATCTATTTGATGACTGAACCAGAGGGATGTGCTGACTCAATGCATCTACCAGATGTTCCACCTATACTTCTGGCCTGGCTGGCCTCACTGAATCTGAACTGGCTACTTTTATGTTTCCTAAGAGAGCTTTGCTCATTTCCTTTGTGAATTTCTTGTTCTTTTTTGCTCTTTATGCAGTTTTACCTATCAGCCCATACCTTGTAACATTTTATAACTAGACGTGACATGTTCAACCCTTCACAGGATGATAAAGCAGCTCGGCAATTTAAACAATCTGATTTTGACAGTAGTGGTTTTAGAATGAAGTAGATTTAACAATCCATATACTACAAAAATGAATTTAACAAGGGGCAGCTTGTATATCTGGAAAACTATTTTGTTAGGCTCTTAACAGAATAAGAGGGAGGTACATGTGGTAATATGCAATGTAATTTTTCTTAGAAGTTCCCTCCCGCAAACTCTCCAAAGGTTTCAAGAGAGTTCCAGATGTCCCTTTACCTTTCCCAATACTCCTGGTATTGTCACTAGACATTAAAATTCTCTTCTTAAGTTTCAGTGCAAAGCAAGATGCCACCCTGCCAGTGCCTGGGACTACAACAGCAACTCTGATCCTATGGCTATCTGAATTAAACTTCACCAGATGTCTACAGTTCAGGTGCAGCAAAAAACCAATACTAATACAGTATCCCCACTCTAGACAAACTTCTTTCATGTGAGGAGATAGGCAACCACTAGATACAATTTTATAATGAAGGAAAAGTCCTTCCTAGTGACAGCAACAGGTAAAGGATTGGAGAAGGAGGGTTCCTGGAATCTCAAATGGATAATAATGGAACAAGCTTTATTGGTGTATTTCCCAATTACAAGACAGAGTGGACACCCAAGCTGATAGCTGAGCTTAGTTCGGAAATTGGTTTCAGACAGGACACAGAAAACCACAAGTGACGGTTTCTGCAGTGGAGAGCTGACAGCCTGAACTCAGATTAAGCTACACAGAACCTAACATTTAAAATGGTCCATCTTCTTGAATCCTCTTAATGGCTCACAAACAAAATATAAACAGACAAAATCCAATACACAATACAATAATAGTAACGGCAATACCTAAGA
Source organism: Pelusios castaneus (assembly GCA_007922175.1). Taxonomy (NCBI): domain Eukaryota; kingdom Metazoa; phylum Chordata; order Testudines; family Pelomedusidae; genus Pelusios; species Pelusios castaneus. The sequence goes on from ML685787.1 coordinate 713,627, forward strand.
CTATTTTAATGGTTATTCCTTGAGTTAAACAGAGGTAAGGCTAGACTCATACATTACAACTTATCTCTAAAGGGAAGTTAACTGATAGAGGGAACACGAGTTTACATACATACCAGAACCAGCAAGCAGGTGACCAGCAACAGCATGATGAGTTTTGGGACGAAGGGGGGTTAACTCGACACGGGCCGGCACTTTTCAGGAGGGCCTCCTACTGGCAGGTTGATCAGGCCTGGCAGTTGACACGCGGGGACTCTTGTTTGTTCCGTGTGGCAAAGGTGGTTTTATTGCCTAGGCTGTTTCCTGCAGGGGTTGTGTCGGTCTGCGATTGGCCCAATTTTGCCGCAGTTGGAAGGGGGGTAAAGTGCTGCTCGGTCCCCTTGTTCTTTTTTGGGCATGTGGCAACTTCTACTGGCTCTCCAGGTTCTGGGCTAGAGCCCCTCTACGCCCCCTTGCGGGGGGGGGGGGAGGGGGCAAGCATGGGCAGCCACGTGGCACATACACATACATGCCCTGCTGGTCCACCTACACAGTGGGCAAGAGGGTTAACCCACCCCTAGGAAACCCAGGTAGGGAATAAATTGGGCTTCCAAATTAAGCAGTGGGTGGTCACCAGCCAGTGGGTAATGGACATATAGCTGAACTGAGGGGGAAATCCCCACCAAACATACACATCAGGGTCTCCATCACGTGGGAGGCGGCGGCCATTCCATGGGGCACAGATTGGGGTAACCAACATCTAGGAAAAATCTTTCCTTAAAAGGTCATTGGCTGAAACCCAGAGCAAAGTAGGAGATCCACTGTTAAAACAGAAAACCCACAAATGCCTGGGGAAGGTGGGTGGGACAAGAAAATAGGTGTGAATGGCAGCTCATGTTGAAAAAGAGCAATATAAATACCCCTCCAATGAAGTGTCCTTATTGCCACTTAATGGGCCATTCAGACTGTGGGGGTGTGAGACTACCCACCCTGAGGTTGCACCAAGAGACTATTAAATGAAGAGGAGGGATTTCCAGTCCTCCTTATGCTGGCCAGGGCTCCAGGAGGTGACTTTCCTCTTTTAGCTCAGTCAAATCTCTCATCTCTCCTTCCTTGTGCCCAGCTACATTTTGGCAAAACCTCAACTTTTGTGGTTTGGTTTTTCAAGGATAAAAATGGAACTGTTCCTGGCTTTGTTTGTGGATTGCTGGAGTGTAATCCTGGCCTACTTGAAGTCTCTGAAAAATCTCCCATTGAGTTCATTGCAGACATAACTTCACCCAGAATCCATAAGAATATTCTTAGTTGGTAATAAATATGCAGCTAATGTTTAAAAAAATCATTTGTTTTTCAGAATCTGACTGCTTTCAAATGTGACTTTACTCTCTTGGATTTGACCTTTGTAATGCAGGGATTTGGACTTGAGGTAATTGGGACAAAAGTGGAAATGGCTGATTCCATAATTTGTGATTCTGTAACCCTGACTCTTCTTAGTTTTTCTGAATATTGGTAACTGCCATATCAACAGAAAGTTTTCACCAGAGAAGCTTGTTTTTTCCTTTGCAAAATGTAAACATTTCCAGAAGGCACCGTTAAATTTAAATAAGGAGCATAGTATATTTTTCTTTTTAAACTTTGTCAGTTAGTTTAGTACTCAAGGGGAGGTGGAGCATGGAATGCGATATATACACATCTTGAGAATGATGTTCCATCTTTACTCACAGATCTGATAGAACATTGATTGTTGAAGTACAAGCTTTCCATATGACTTGTACCAATGTGTCCATCCTTGTTCTGGCTATAATTTTCAGAAGAGGTCAGTGCCCTCAATCAGAGCCCTCAACCATTGTGGGCCACCCCTACATACCCTCTTGAGGCCAAGTGTGGCACAGCAAGTAAGTCCCACTTTACTTTCCCAAATGGGCTTCACTTTCACAGATCAGGGCAATGAGAAGCCAAAAAACCTAATCAAAATAAATATGTGTGCTTTGATAAAAGTGAAGGAGCACTTGGTGTAATAGTTCAAAGGCTTTTACCTCAGGACCCTGGTTAGGAGATCACCAAATTAAAAACCAGAAAAAAATCATTATACCTTGTCAGATTAGTCTTCTAGGCTATGTCTACACTGGCAAATTAGTTCGAATTAAGGAGGCTTAATTTGAACTAACTAAAGCCATGGCTACACTAGGCTTTAGTTAGGTCAAATTAATTTTAGCAAGTGTAGACAGAGCCCTAAAGACAGAGATCATCACAGCATACAACCTGGATGGTCTCTTGCCTCCTCTCTGTCATTCAGCTTCCTGTTCAAATAGGCCAGACCTAGAGTGGATTAGGGATCCTACTTAATTGAACCCAAGTTGTCTGGGTTGTGAGTTCCTGGCTGTGTCTTAAATGGGTAGTATCCATCTTCACAGAGCTCGAGTTTGAAAACAAAATTCTCTGCTCCCACATAGGCATTTAAGTAAGTGGCCAGATTTTTAGGAGAACTCAGATCATTGGGCATAGAGATAGTCAGAACATTTTCAATTAAATGAAAATTTGTCAAAGCGTTTCATGCAAATGTAGCAGTTACAACAAAATTTATTTCAAGAAGGTAGAGGAAGGCTAGAAGACAGAGATTCACACACTCTGTAGCCTGCTGATTAGGGAGCTGGTCTGGACAACAATTCCATGTTCCTGGTCTGCTTAAGAGTGATGTAAAAGAAAATTGTTCTGAATCAGGCACTCCAGAGACTTTTCAACCTGAGTGCCTCCCACGTCACAAGCCAGATCCCTACTAGGTCGATCAGTCAGGCAGTCAGTTACCCTCTATCTCTCTTTCTCTCACACCCATTCTTCCTTTTCCAATTACATGCTCCCCTTTTTCTTAATTCTGAATTCACAATGTTGTATTTTAAACTCACAGACACACTCTTTTCTATTATTTTTAAATTTATCTTTCTAAAGGATTGTATAGTCACATTTTTAGCATGAGCTTTCCTGAGTGCTGCAGGACTGAAATATTCAGACCAATGAACCATTGGTGATATCTCTCAGTTTCAGACTGCAATCCAGAAAAAAATTAATGTCTGACATCTGATTGTGTTTCAGTCCACTGCCACAGATGTCCTTATGGCATATAATGACAAAGTATAAATTGTCTTAAAAGTGCAGTAACAAATATTTCAAAGGTTACAAAAATAACTCCCTCAAAGCATAATGTTGTATCTGATGCTGAGGTATGTGGATTTGAATCAGAACCCAGATAGAACTCTGAGTCGCCTTTTCTGTGTCTTGGGATGCAGTTGAGCCAGACCAAAATGCTACAAGATTTGACACTTGAACTGAAGGAAACCAATCAGGCTCATTTCAAAATGATGTTGCTTGGCAGCAAATACAACATAGTAAAGCTCATTTACACAATAAAACTTATATTTCAGTTCCAAAAATAAAATAAATAAATAAAAATTATTAAAGGCTGGGGGACACAAACCTTTAACATGGTAAAATTCTTATTTCATGAAACAGCAATTTTTTCATTAAATTCACTGTTATTTTTATAAAGGGTTATTGTTTAGAAGACTGTTCCCTCCCCCCCCCCCCAAAAAAAAAGAGTAGTAGACATATTGGAGAAAGTCCAGAGAAGAACAAGAATGATTAAAGGTCTGGAACACTTGACTTATGAGGGAAGATTGAAAGAACTGGGTTGGTTTAGTCTGGAAGGCTATGTCTACACTGGGGAATTAAGGTCGACTTAAAAAAGTCAACTTTAATAAGTCGACTTTAAGTCGACCTTATTAAGTCGACTTAGAGAGTCTACACTGGGCTCCTAAGTCGACTTAAAGGGGGCCTTACTAAATTGACTTAGAAAGTCTACACTGGACTCTCTAAGTCGAGTTGTTTGGTCCAGGGAGAGCCAGCCCTGCATGACAGCAAGCCCCTTAGCGGTCTCGGGGAGAAGGGAACGAGGAGCTCCCTTCTGCCCCGGACCACTCGGCTCCCTTCTGCTCGGGACTTCCCACGTCCCAGGCAGAAGGGAATCCTCCTAGCCTGGACCACTCGAGTCCTGGGGACAACTTTCCCAGACCCGAGTGGTCCGGGTCAGGAGGAAGAGCCAGAGTCCTGAGCTGCAGCTGCCCGTTGCTGAGCAGCTGGAGCACGGGCTGAGACCCATGCTTCAGCTGATCAGCAGCGGGCAGCTGGAGCAGGGATCCCGGCAAGAAGGGACCTCGGGGCTCCCTTCTCACCGGGACCACTCAGGTCCCAGCAAGAAGGGACCGCGGGGCTTCCTTGGAGAGAAGAAGCCCTGTGGTCCCAGCGAGAAGAAAGCCCTGCGGTCCTTTCTCTCCTAGAAACAGCTGGAGTGCAGCACTGGCCAAGGGAGCCCACGGCTCCTTCCTAGCCGGACCAAGCGGTCCCTTGTCCCTGAGACCCTGAGGTCCCGGGGACAAGAGACCGCAGGGCTTCCTTCTCTCTGGGACCTGAGTGGTCCCGGTGAGAAGGGAACCCTGAGGTCCCGTCTT
>ML685787.1:719964-739354 GCA_007922175.1 Pelusios castaneus
GAAAGAAAGAAAGAAAGAAAGAAAGAAAGAAAGAAAGAAAGAAAGAAAGATTACAAAGTGGATGAAGAACCCTCTCTCATCAGGGCATTGGAGAAATGCTAAAGATGCCAACTTCATCATTTACGGCAGCTGTGCACCTGGAAATTCCACCTGGATGGTCTGTCACTGCAGCACTCTTAAAAAGGTCTGAATATTCAACTTGTATTTTATCTACTAAACATTCTAATTACTTTCACCCCTAATAAATGTCAGGGCGGAATTGGATCTAGGCTTTGTGAGTAACAGGGGCTGCAAGGGATTGAGAATAACATCATATATTGGCCCAATAGATGACTGCAACAGGTAATTAAATACAGATTATGGAACAGCTCATTCTGTTTTTAATTTTAGTTCATTTGACTACTTGACAAACCTCACCTCAGCACATTTAATTCATTCAGGTTGTACCTTTAAAAGTTCAGTGGTGTGTTATGGTATTCCTGGGTTTTAATTTCAGCTCTTCTATGAATTTATGGCTTGATCTTGTAAGTTACTCATAGCCAAAATTCACTAGCTTTTCGCAAGAGTCATCCCACTGAAATTGATACTCCTTAATGTTTCTGTAACTACATCCGAAAAAAAAGATATAATACATTACTTTCCTCACTGGACATGCCTGTTATTGTTTATTATTTGTAATGTTCAGCAGTCAAGAACCTCCCTCGGGATCAGGGTTCCTCTGCGGTGGGCTCAGTCCAAACACATAGGCCCTTGCCTCAAAGAGTGTATCATTGACTTGGAAATAAGGCACAACATGAGAGTGTGACAAACAGAAGAGAAGCAGTGGAGGTTCAGGGTTGCATAGGTCAGCTAATCACCACCTTGATAGAGCCAAATGATCTTAATTTAAAATAAGTAAATACATATAAAATTTATTTTAAATTCTGCAAAATACAGCCATTAAGGATCGGTTGATTGCCTTTAGGCTTCATAGCAGACAATAAAGATGGGCCTGAAGAAGGAATTTAAAGGGGAAGAGGATACTGGCATTTGCGGGGGCTGTTCCATGCCTTTTTTGGAAGAAAATAAGGAGGTACTTGTGGAACAAGTGTACAAATGGGTTTTCAAGGCAGTCATCACCAGCAGAGGAGAGGGGATGAGGTGACCTGTTAAGAGGCAGAAGCAAATAAGAAGGGAAGGTCAGTGCTGTGAAGGACTCTGATGGTTCTAATTGGAACTTTGAATCTGATGCAGCAGAAAATGAGAAAGACATGGAGGAATTTAATTAAGGGTGTGACATGGTCAGAGAAGTTGGCTAGGAAGATAAACTTACTTGGGTTTTCATTGGTTTTGAGGGGTGTCAGGGAAGCCAGAGAAGAAGCAGGTGCAGTAGTCAAGTTGGAAAATTATGACGGTCTTGAGAGTTTTAACTATGTGGATAGAAAGGAAAGTCTGGAGTTTAGAAATGTCACAGAGAAGAAGTAGCAGGATTTAGATACTGACTGGATAATTGAGCAAAGGAGAGGGAAGAGTCAAAACTGACCCTCATCTAACAGGATTGCATGATAAGGGATTGGTGGCATTGGCAGCCATGGGAAGGTAGGTAAAAGAGGGGGCTTAGAGAAAAGATCCATGTATTCATTCATGTGAATCATTCAACTAAAATCAGAGGAGGATTTACATAAGGAATGCTTACCAATGTGAGTAAGGATTGCACAAGTGCAACTTTTCACAGAGCTGCATTTGTCAAAGGCTGTAGGATGTCACACTTAGGCTGTCCTCATGGTATACATTAACATGAATGCACAAATATGGTTAAGCGACCACAATCATTTCACATGTTTTCATGTCTCGTTTTATAGGATAAGCATCATTGCTACTTACTTCACATGGAAGCCTTTGCAGCTTTTAAAAATAACTCTGACAAGAATGTTCTACATACTGTGTGCCTTAATAACTTCGGCACATTGTCACATATGACAATTTAAACAACCAGAAGATTTCTTTCCAATTTATGTCAGACACTTAACTGGCTTTTTGTAACTATATTTTACAATGTGTACAGGAGAAGAAAGCCACAAAATGTGAGCATGAGCTGAACTGTACATCCGGAAGAACAGTAAGGACTAGACTAGACCGTATATGTAATGTACATGCAGTGTAGTTATAGCTGTACCCAATCTCAGTATATTAGGGTGCATCTACACTTGTAAATTAATTCGACTTAAGCTTTCTTAAATCAACTTAATTTACTCTGCATCTACACTACACTTTCCTTAAGTCGACTTAAGCAAGCTGCTTAAGTCGACTTAAGGAAAATTAAGTCGACTTTGTTAAACCTAGTTTAAAGTCGACTTTAGGCTTAAGTCGACTTTCTAAAGTGTGGACGCAGAGTTGACCTAACTTTTCCTAGTGTAGACATAACCTATGGGAATCGGTTATGGGCTGTGCAATGTGGAGGAGCCTTCTTACTTACTGTCCTCCATAACATGTGTGTGTGTACATATTCTGAACATAGCTGGCCATGATAGGCAAACTAGAGCTGATTTGGAATTTTTTGTCACAATTTTTTTAATATAAAAAATGTGGTTTTGCCAAAATGAAAATTTTCTTTGCTAACATTTTCCACCAGGAAAATCAAAACAAAATGTTTTTTGGGGGTCGAGTTACCATGAATTGAAGCATTTTGGTTTGTTCCAGTGAGTTAAATTATTTTGATACTTTCAAACAAATTTTTTCAGAAGTTTTCACTCTGTAATAAATTTAAATGTTTTATATTTTTACCCAGATTTGGGATGAAGAAATTTGTTGAAAAACTGTGGGTGGAAATTCTAATAGTTGGTTATTTCTACAGGTTTAAATTTGTAAAGCAGTGAACATTATATAACTTGACTTTAGGAAAGCTTTTGATACAGTCTCCTACAATATCCTAAACAGAAAATTAAAGAAGTATGAGTTGGATGAATGAACTATAAGATGAATAGAAAGATGGCTGGATCAGGCTCAACGGTAGTGATCAACAGCTCGATGTCTAGTTAGCCGCTGTAGTGCCTCAGTGGTCAGTGCTGGGGCCAGTTTTGTGGTCTAGGATACAGAGTGACCTAGACAAATTGGAAGGCTGGCCAAAAAAAAAAAAAAATCTGTTCCACAAGAAGTGCAGAGTTCTGCACTTAGGACAGAAGAATCTCATGCATTGCTACAGACTGGGGATTGACTGGCTAGGAGAAGTTCTGCAGAAAAGGACCTGGAGGTTACAGAGAATAAGTAGCTGAATATGAGTCAACATTATTCTTATTACTAAGAATGCTAATGGCAATGATTATTCTTCTTTACTCAGCAGTTGTGAGGCCTCATTTGGAGTAACATGTCCAGTTTTGGGCGCCCCACTACATAAAGGATGTGGACAAATTGTAAAGAGTCAAGTTGAGGGGAACAAAAATGATTAATGGAGTGGAGAACATGACTTATGAGTAGAGACTGAGGAAATTAGGTTTGTTTAGTCTATAGAAGACAAGACTGATGGAGATTTGATAGCAGCCTTTAATTACCTGAAAGGGGGTTCCAGGGAGGATGGAACTATGCTGTTTTCAGTAGTAGATGACAGAACTAGGAACAATAGTCCCAAATTGCAGTGGGGGGAGGTCTAGGTTGGATATTAGGAAATCCTTTTTCAGTAGGAGAGTGATGAAGAACTGGAATGGGTTAACTAGGAAGGTGTGGAATCTCCATCCTTAGAGGTCTCTAAGGTATGATTTGACAACCCTGGCTGGGATGATTTAGTTGTGGTTGTTCCTGCCTTGAGCAGGAGGATGGATTACATGATCTGATGAGGTCCCTTCCAACCCTAATCTTCTACAACTAGAACAGCTTCTCCTCCTAAGTATTGTATTCCAGGGCTCTAATAATTTTTGTTGCCTTCTGCTGGACTCTCTCCATTTGTCAACATCCTTTCTGAAGTGGGGGGCCCAAAACTGGACACAAATGTGGCCTGACTAGTGCTGAATAGAGAGGAATTATCAATTCCCTCAATCTTCTGGCAATGCTCTTACTAATGCAGCCCAATATGCCATTAGCCTTCTTGGCAACAAGAATACACTGTTGACTCATATCCAGCTTCTTGTCCACTGTAACCCCCAGGTCCTTTTCTGCAGAGCTTCTGCCTAGCCAGTTGTCCCCAATCTGTAGCAGTGCATGGGATTCTTCCATCCTAAGTGCAGGACTCTGCACTTGTCCTTGTTGAACCTCAGCAGATTTTTTTTAGCCCAATCCCCCAATTTGTCTTGATCGCCGGGTATCCTATCCTTATCTTCCAAAATATCCACCACTTCCTCCAGCTTAGTGTCATTTGCAAACTTGCTGAGGGTGCAATCCATCTCATGCTCCAGATCATTAAAGATGTTGAACAATCTCCATAAGTTCATTAAACCTTCTTCTGAATCAGCCAACAGTACTGTGTCATGTGGATAGCGAATCTTATTCACCCATTTTCCATTCATCTTAATATCTTCTTCTGTTTCTTCGATTAATTTAATCAAATTCTAGCTATAAATGTTGAATGAAATTAGTGACATTACAAAACCAAGTCTCACACCTCTCTTGATCTCTGTTAGAGATTCATTTCATTTTCCAGTTATAATAACCTTCTGATTCCAGTATAATTGTTTTATTACTTGGAGTTCATGTCCATCAATCTACAGATCTTAGTATGTTGTGCAATTTGTGGTGGATTCTATGAAATGCTTTTTGGAAAACAATAAAACACAATTGTACTGTTTTCCCCATTTCAGTTGATATTTCTCAAATGATCTTCAAGTTTATAATGATGTATATTGTGCTCCTCGCACATTTGAATCAACACTTTTTATGAGCATGCAGTTTTCCTGATTTATGTTGTTAGTGTTCAATCTCACTTTTGTACTTTGTATAATCTCAATTCCTTTTGAAAATATGTCTCATTTAGATTAATTTTTAATTTCTTCTAAAACTTTATCATTCCATGGGTAATATCATGATTCAGAAATTGTCTTGTGGACAATTCCTCTCCCACCAAAGTTCATACAAGATACTTCCCTTCTCATTCTTGTTCACATACTACCTGTGTGACAAATTGTGCCAGTTTATTTCATGGAAGACTTTAATATTAAATGCACATTTAACTTCTTTTAATGTTATCTGGCAGCTAGAAACAAACTGGAAACCTAGTCCCAATTAGTGCTCCATAGAACACCGTTTGAGGACTGCTGAAACTACTCAGTTCCATTGCATCCAGTCTGTTTCAGGTAAATGCTAGATCACAATTTTCTCATCACTTGTTGACAGAATCAGAAACCAACATCCAAGGCTGTACTATGAGCAAGTAAGAGACCAAATGAAGTGAAAAGGACTACTTTCATGAGTAGATGTTCAACAATATGAAAAAAAGCAGTTGGGCAAATTTATTATTATTATTATTATTATTATTTATGTGACATAAGGTGAACTAAGCAGAAGATCAGAACTGGACTATTGTAATTTTTATTAAGGTGCAATCCTATCTAAAATATTCACAGCTATAACATGTAAATTTATCCGTACTCCTATGGCAACTCCTGCGATATATTAGATTACAGAATAAAAAATGATAGCTTTCTTAAACAAAACACTGGGAAGTGGAAAAGGCAAAGTGTGGAAAGAATAAAGCATGAAAGGCATGTATTTTGATTCCATTTTGTTTCTAACTATAAAACAACACATTAAATCAGTTTTCAAGGTCATTTACTATTTTTCCCCAAATCTGCAAGTAAGAAAGACAGTCTGGGATGATGCCCCCTCTGCATTTGATGATTTCTCGGTGCTATATTGCAACTCAGAAAAATGAAATGTCTTTATCTCCAGGAAATTTCCCTATTTTAAATGTTTTGAAGCACTAGTAACAATTTTTGTTTGCATCTCTTACTGGTTCACAGTTTTCTACTAATTTTCAAAGCGAAAAAGCAATACTAATGTTCAATGAGAAATGCAAAGAAATGCAAATGACAAACTGTATGTGGTTCTGATATAATGGTTTCTGAGTTGCCCAATCTCCCCAGCTGTGGCTCTCCCTTCTCCCCTGCCCGATCCCCCGTCTGCAGTTCTCCTTCTCCCCAGAGGCCAATTAGGTCAGCTTAAGGTGTCCACACCGGCTTTAAATCAACTTATTAAGGTCGACTTAGGTGTTAAATTGACGTTCAGGGGTGGAGTTATTAAGTCAACTTAAGGAAGCGCCCAGTGTGGACGCAGTGTTCTGTAGGTCGACTTAAGCGTTGTTAAGTCGACTTAAGGTGCAAGTGTAGATATACCCAAAGAGATGAGCTGTCAAAGACACCAAGAACGAAAAGGGGCACACTTGGAAAAACAGGGGATATTTATATTTCCAAAACATCAAATGTGGTCACAAATATGCAATTGTACATGCAACATATGTGAGGTTAAATATCTACACAAATACCCTTTTGTAGGTGAAGTTACAGCTACATTAACTTGAAAATCCAATTAGCTGTTTACACATATTTTGGGGGGGTTCATCTTGGGTGCCTTTTAATGTTTTTAATTTGACCTGAAAAGGTTGAATAAGCTTCTAATGATCATTCCAGATTTTGGATAGTTATTTAAATGAAATCTCTAAAAGTGTTAGTGTTTGTCTGTCACTACCAATATGCTAGTTAAATACTCTTTCTACTGGTCAGAGGTACAATTTCCTGACTTTGAGGGTATCTGGAGGTTCTTTATCTGCAGGAGTGAAGGCTTTATTGAAATAGGTGGGAGTGACTTATAGTGATTGAGTAAAGTGCCAGCATAACTGAGTAAGACTGAGTATGACTGCATGGATATGCCTGAATTGGCATTATTATTAATGAACAGGAGAGCACATATGTTGATGTGAATGAATGTGGAGTGTGGAAGTGAATTTTAGCTCATATGATTCTGTATATCTCTGTATGGTTGTATATATGACATATGAATGATTACAAGGAGTTAGTGTTGGTGGGGGAATAACAGGGTGTCAGTCAATATAAATGAGTTTCATTGGGTAGCAGCAATTGAGTTTATCACTCTCCTGTTAGTGGAGAATATCCTACTGTTTTATAGTGACAAAATATCTACTTTCCTTGTATGGTGGTGTTTCTTAATATTTCTGACACAGCACAGAGGTATTACACTGATTAAGGTTATCTCAGAAGATTGTGTTAGAGGGAAATGTTATATTTAATTTCAGAAGGGTTTTGTGCTTTTATTACAAATCATTTGGTTGCTTTTACTACTGAAATGTACCATATCTTACCTAGTCCATGGAATGTTATCTTCCCACCAGTATACTTGTCACCATAGAATTATGAAATTGCTGGTATTTACAGTCATTTAGTTAATGATTACTGGGAAGCAAGAGTGGGAAAAAATAAGGCATCAAATTCAACTCTGTCATAAAAAGGTGCAACTTCATTGATTTCAGGAGAGTAACACCCAGTGAGAGCAGGGCTGAATTAGGCCCAAGAGAGCCAGATTTTCCAAAAGGATTCTTCACAGCACCTGTCGCCAGCAACAGAATTAGGGTCATATTAACGTAGTAGTTAGACATTTTTACCTCTTCTTGCGTTGGAATTTGTGATGAGCCCTGCTTTGCTAGACCTTAGGACTGTGCCACTTGGCTTTAGACTTTTCTGAGTCTTTTATTTTTATTTATTTTAATTGTATTTTTATGCAAACTTTAATTTTTATTGTTTGTGCACTCATTAAATTACCGGTTACAGGAAATATAATGGGGTGATTTACTAACATAGGGTGCATCTACACTTGTAAATTAAGTCAACTTAAGCTTGCTTAAGTCGACTTAATGTACTCTGCGTCTACACTACACTTTCCTTAAGTCAACTTAAGCAAGCTCCTTAAGTCGACTTAAGGAAAATAAAGTCGACTTAATGAAAATTAAGTCGACTTTATTAAACCTCCTTTAAATTCGACTTTAGGCTTAAGTTGACTTTCTAAAGTTGACTTAAGCCAGTGTGGACCTGGGAGCCTGGCATGCCCTCCCACAGGGCAGGACAGAGCCCTGCCCACCCTGCCCCTATGCCCTGCCAGGGTCCCTGTCCCCCTTTGCCCCATTTTACCCAGGTACAATGGGGCAAAGGCTGAGCCCCCGGCACTGGGCAAGGGGTGCCCCCCCTGCCACCGTGGACCTGCCCAAGGTCCCCCTAACCCCTAGAAGTTGACATAGGCATCCAGTGTGGATGCTCTAGGTCAACTTTGTAAGGTCCCCCCTAAGTCGACTTAAAATTTAGGTGTAGACATGCTAAGTCGACTTAACTAAGTAGACTTAAAATCGACTTAGTTAAGTTGACTTAGCGAAAGTCGACCTAAATTTACAAGTGTAGACACAGCCATAATGAATTGCCACACCCATGTTCAACTGACATGCCGAATGACATAGCTGAGCATAGAATTTGGGTAGTGATGCTAAACTGTACAGCCTACACAAACCTACCTGGATTTTATTCTCTCCTCTCCCAATCTGTGTTCTATGCTATCTATTTTACATGATGAACTCTCTAAATTTAGATTGCAAGCTCTTTGGGTAAGGGATATTTTCCCCCATACAGCAATATAGATATTTACAGCAATTAGATCTCCTTGGAAAATGCCTTTTTCCCCTCTCATAATAAAATACAAGAAGGTTTTGTTTAATATAATAAAAAATCAGTTTAAAACTGAAAAAAAAATCAATTTTGGATTTTGACAAAAATGCCATATTTGAGAAAACAAAAAGGAAAATCCTCCTTCCATCCTCCAGAAAGCCATTTTCAGTAAAATAAAGAAAAAAGTATGACTTTCTACAATAAGAATATGGCAATATATAAATAAATATTTAATATAAATTCCTAGCTAAGGGCAGTTTGAAGGTTTTCTAACTGTAGCAAATACATGTAGAATATTTTAGAATAGTTAGGGTGGATGTCAAATTAACTTATAAAAACATTAAAAACAGCTTCCGTTTGGTATTTTCTTTATGGATACTCAGCATCTTTTCCTCAAGGTACTCATCTCAAACCAAGAAGTGGGCATCTACTGTCCCTGACCAAAGGGAGCCACAAGGCCCCTATTAGCAGGTGCTATCTAACTATTGTTCACCAAGGACGGCTGCCTGGAATTCAACTCTGGCAAATCTCTGTTTGTCATCAATAAAAGACAGCCACAAGGCACCCCAAAAATGGCTGGCTTCTGGTTGCTTCCTACCATAGGCTACCAATCTTGAAAGCAGCTATCTACAACCTCATTTGCAGGGATGGTATAAGAGCCTGATGCTCAGCTGAATATTATAGACTCTACAGCTAGAAGTTGATGGACTATTTTATTTCTGCAAGACAATAAAAGTAGCACAGAGAGAGGAATACTGAAATTACATTGCATATACAAAAATAAGAATGGTACAAATAATGCTCAGGTGATTTTTCCCAGTTACAAGACTTACCCATTGAATTAATGGCAATTTTCAAGAGACAGTTTCACAAGTGACCTTATAAGTAGGACCCCTTGTAAATCATGAATACCATCCTATGGGAAGATGACAGATTTTATGGATTGGTCATGGCAAAAATGGAAAATTAGATAGTTTGTCACGGATTAATGGAGAAATCTAGAAAAAAAAACATAAAGTCATTTGTATTGATAAAGAATGATTCTGAGATGTTTCAACTTATCTTTTTAATAAATATAAATCATAAAAATATGTGACAGACTGTCAGTGTAATCTGAAATTACTATTTTTAAGAGGACAAAAACCACAGAAAATAAGGAGGCAAATGGTGAATGTCTGGGCAGGGTCCGTCAGAGAAAGCACCAAAAATAACACTTTAGGATGGTACCACTTCAAATGAAATTCAAAATGTTCCAAGCAGACTGTGTTACATTTGTGCTGATGCGTTCAGCATGGTCATTTATATGAGCTCTGACGCATAAAGCAAACATACAGAGATCTCCGTTAAGCCACTGTGAGTGCACAATACCTTCAATGAAGTCCAAAGCAATGAAGTCCAATTTGAGGCAATGGAATTGCTTTGGACTTACCCCAGTATATGTGAGATCAGAATCAGGTCCTGTGGCCTGCTGTCATTTCCATTTAGGCTGTGCTTTTGGAAGACTATGACAGCTAGATAAAGCTGAGCTTTGTCTATATCTGAATGGGAGTGGATACTGGTTTTTGGGTGTGTGTGTTTTTTGGTGCCCAGTTTCAGACACCTCTGGAATGGTGGTAGAAGCATGAAGGGGCATATGAATATTTACAGCATCTGGCAAGTAAATATCTTGCTATACTGGCTGCAACAGTGCCATGTGAATGTCTTTTCTCACTTTCAGGTGACATTGTAAATAAGAAGTGGGCAACATTACCCATTAAATGTAAATAAACTTGTTTGTCTTACTGATTGGTTGAACAAGAAGTAGGACTAAGTGAACTTTTAGGCTTTAAAGTTTTACATTGTTTTATATTTGAGTGCATTTGTTGTAACAGAAATCAATATTTTTGAAAATGTAGGAAACATCCAAATATTTAAATAAATGATAATCTATTATTATTTAACAGTGTGATTAACTGCATGATTAATTGCAATTAATTATTTTAGTCGCTTCAGACCCTTAATTATTAGGTTCATATTTTTTTTTCATTTCTGTGTACTTCTCTATTTATGGGTTCCATCTGGGATTGCAGGACATCTTGAAATGTCACGCTAAAGTTTGATTGTCTATTCTTGTGTTGGTTCTGCTTTGACTGGAAGCAGTAAAAGCCACAGTTCTCATAAACAGTCCTTTTCTTGTAAAATTTTCAAAAATTCCAGTCCAGTTTAGCAGATTTAAATAGTCTGAATTATGTGAGTTAGCATCTGAAATTCTCGGTGCTCACCTGAACTGATCTTGAACTCAAAACTCCTTGAGATACACCCCTCTATGCACTAACAAAAGACAGCATGCTTGAAAAAGCAAGTAAATAAAGCATTGCAGTACACATATTTTAGACAAATTAGTAAGAAGAGATGCCATAGGTCTGCTCCTTCACTTTTTAAAACCTCTTTCATGGCATAGTGAGTTCCTCAGTGTGAAGGCAGCATAAAGTTAGTGTAATACAGTGAAGAACCAAGCCTTTTTGCCTCTATAAAAGATGCCTTTTATATGGCTGCATTTTTTTTTGGTCCATAGATGTACTACAGTCCAAATGTATATCAGATCCATATTCATTAAGGACCCTTCTCTGATGGTAATGCAATAAATAATTTAAACTTAAATGTGCATAATTCAAATAGTTTGAGTAAGGCCTCTTTATATTTAAGATCTTCCTACCTTTAAATGGGGAATTGCTATTTATTTCTCCAGATTATAAAGTATTATAAAATAGGGTTTTAGAATTATCTATAACGATTCAATTTTCAAATTGTTCAGGTGTATTTTAAAAAGTATTTGCAATTAGTGTAGTGGAAAAAGTAAATTTAGAAGAAACACTAAATTTCCTAAAATGAAGGCTATGAGTCTGCATACTAAACATACCTACATTTTAGGGGTGAAAGTCAGGCCCTTTGTTGTCAATGAAAGTTTTCCCACTTCTTTCAGTGAGGCTAGGATTTAATCTTAGATGCCTAAACACAGAACCAGTAGCCTTACTTAAGGCATGTTACAGGATATTTCAAAAATAACTTTTTAATCACAATTCTTTTTCCATATGCCAAATTCATTTCTGAGTTACACCAATGCAATCTCACTTACTTCATCATCTCAGGATACAAGAAAAAATATGGATCCAGGATAGTTTACAGTAAGCCTTTGGAAACGTAAACTAAAATATTTCCCTACCTCTTGCATGCTCACCACACAAAAGGATGTTTGCTTGTATTGCCCATGGGTGGGGATGTGTTAGTGCTGAAACTGTTTTTTTCCCCCTTTAAACAAGAAAACAAGAAAAAAGAAACCCACATGTAAAGAATTACATAGCATTTGTGAAAAGCTATAACTGGGAATTGAATGAGGAAGATGATTAGTAGTGTGATCTGGATCTATCAGTAGGGGATAAATTAAAGTTTGGGTCAGAGTTTACAAATACAAATTCAGGAAAGCGCCTCTATTCTGGAAGGGTGCATAAACTCATTCTTAGATTTTAACATTGACGTAAGTTCATTTGAAGTCAAATGCTTAAGGGTTTTCTTGCATAATAGGGATTAATGAAAATGTGTTTTTGTGCATCTCTGAATTGTGCCTAAAATATAATAAAAATCTATCTATCTATCTATCTATCTATCTATCTATCTATCTATCTATCTATCTATCTAAGGGGGAAAAAACCCTCATTTTCAGCCTACCAACCTTGACAATGTCTCTGAATGCAGCACCTTTGGTATTTCATTTTCATGCTTTTAATAGATGCTAAATATATGTGAATAAGCATAACTTTATAATTAAGTAAATGTGATGCATGCAATCTATATAATAGACCTCAATTTCCAGGTTGCAGTGCCCTTTTAATTCCCTGCATGACATTCCAGCCTAAAAAGCACTAATAGAGAGATTCCAGTGTTGAAAAGAAAAGCAAGGGAAATCAGCATCTAAAACTTGGTAAGACTAGGTAGTAAAAGGTCTTTGTTCTGAAGATTGTTCTCCCACAGAGAAACAGAGTTCTCTTTTAGCCTTTACAGTTGATTCTCATGCTGCCGAAATATCATAATCAAAGCTCTTTGCCACCTTATGTTGAATCCACTGTATTTGAAATCTTTTTATTTAGCGAGAAACACTGTTTCTATCCCAAATAATGTAATAAAAGCATTCAAAATGTCAAATGAACATTCTCCATTTAAAAATATCTTCTTTTTTATTCTTATTACAATGGAACAGGGAATGGCTCATAGGTGACTGGAATGATTAAAAAGGAATGGAGACTATCTAATAGTTTTGAAAGGGGGATGCTGAGAATGTAGCATACTGTCAGGCATCACTGATATTTTTCTCTCCAGTTTCCTAAGCAGGGTGGTACAGAACTTCTGGCAGGCAGTGAAAATGTCAGTCTGTGGCCTAACTGGAAAGGAGCACTTTGAAAATGATGCACTTGAAAATTCATTACCTGAAAGTCAAGTGCATCATCCTGTGATGTACTCTTATTTTTTCTATGTTGCTTAAGGGATAGATTTAATTCCTAAATCTGGCTACAATGTAGCAGAACAACATCACAATAAAAATAACCATAATAATAAAAACAACAAGAATAACACAAAAATATTTTGCACTTCCATGGCCCATGTCATCCAAGAACCTAAAATGTTTTACAAATATTGTTTCACTATATCTCAACACCCTATGAGATAGGTATCATTAAAGCTAAACAAAATATTCTTCATGCAAGGTGTTTTTGATTCAATTGATTTGTTTTTTAAGTCTTCAAAATTTCCCCGAAGTGAAAGTTAACTCCATACTAGCAGCTTAATGCTGTACCTATCCTTATAAACACTGGGTACTATTCCTTACACTGCCCAGCCAAAGAGCCTCACCCTAGATCAATTGTAAAGGTGGATTTTGGACAGATCCACTACAAATGGATCTGAGTTAGTTTTCAATATACTTCTAATTCGCCTTGGCTCCCAACCTTTAAAAAAACAGAGACTGATCACTAAAAAGGTCTGGATGTCTGGATTAACTGATAGGTACCTTTATAATGCCTGTCATGTGACACGTCATGTGTCAGTCAAATTATGAGATAACACATGTGATGACATCACATGATCCTGGAAAATACAAGGGGTAGACATGGGACAGTCTGCACCAAAAAGGGAGAATGGAGAGGGAAGAGACTATCCATGTCTTCCTATATCACAGCAGTAGACCAGGCCTCTAAAAAAGTGTATGGCGAGGACATTTGGCTGACCGAAGTTCTATGATTGAGGGTTGGGAGCAGGGACTCAGATGCCATTGCTCCAGATCTGGGGCTCTCCCTTCCTCTCTTTAAGGGTGCGTCTACACTTGCAAGTTAGGTTGACTTAAGGAGGCTTAAATCGACCTAAACAAAGCCACGTCCACATTGGGCTTTTATTAAGTCAATTTTAAGCATTTTCTTAAGCAGATTTAAGAAAAGCTTAAGTCGACTTAGTAACACCTCCTGAAAGATCAACTTAATGCTTAAGTCGACCTTTTTAAGTCGACTTAAGCCAGTGTGGATGACCTAGGTCGACCTAATGCCATAGATCAACCTAATTGCTGTGGAGAAGTGAGCCCCGGCTCAGGGGAGCCAGCTCCATTCAGGGAGAAGGGAGCCCTTCTCCCCAGGGAGCCACTTCTCCCTGGCAGAAGAGAGCCACACCTCCGTGGGGGACGAGGGATCTGCGGCTCACCCCAGGAACAAGGGGCTCCCCCCAGAGAAAGGGAGCCAGGGCTCTCTGCCGAAAAGGGAGCTGCAGCTCCTGGGGAGAAGGGAGCCATGGCTCCCTTGTGCCCAGGGGGAAGCACTGCTCCCTTCTCCCTGGGAGCCATGGCTCCCTTCTTATTGGAAGCTGTGGCTCCCTTCTTGCCGGGGAGCCGGGCAAGCAGGGAGCCGCAACTCCCCCGGACAAGGCAGCTGCGGCTCCCCTTATCTCGGGGAGCTGTGGCTCCCTTCTTGTTGGGGAGCTGCGGCTCCCCTTGTCCCCAGGAGCTGCGGCTCTCCATCAACCTAGCCAGTTGACTTAAGCATCTGGTGTAGATGCTCTAAGTCCACTTAACAAGGTTTACTTAAAGTCGACTTTGTTAAGTTAACAACAAAGACTACTCAATTTAACAAGTGTAGACATAGCCTTTGTTTCTCCACATGATTCTTACACTTTGACTGTCTCTCCTGGCTCCCCCAATATTTCTCTTTCCATTAAGATGATAAAGCATGTAGAGTCTGGAATGAATAAGGCAGGGGAAAGAGAGGGAATCAGCAAATGATGGGGAAGATGGAATGAGGGAGAGGATGGTGTAAGGTCTAGGAATGAGAGATGCTTGAATCAGAGCTTTCCATTCATTCATTTTTACATACAGGGTAAAGCATAAAAAGGTTACAGGGAACGTTGGCTGCCTCTTGGAGTAGGAGCTCTTAAATAAGGGGAGCATGCCCTGCCAGCCCCCATAACACCCTGCCAGTTCAATAGAGGACTGTGTCTGTGTGTCAGCAGTTCTCAATAGAGATGCTCATCTTGACTGTTCTCACAAAAGGCTTTGTGCTTCAGAGAACCATCTGTTCAGGTCATGGAGGTACCATCCATATACAATATCTTCTGCACTGGTGGATGCGGGTTGAGTCTTCCCTCCTAGACAGTTTTTAGCCCTTCTGAGTGGTCCCAGGAAGAGGGAAGCCCTGCTTAGCTCCAGAGAAACAGCAACAACCCACACATGACTCCAGCAGATGTTTCTTCTGTGGGTGGTTCCTACTTTGACCATCACTAAACAGGGTGTGGGAGGGCATGTAGGAGTTTTCTGAAGGTCTCAGACTGCTGTAATACAGACCTGTACAGAGTAGTCCTTGCTCATACGAATAGCCCAATTAACTTCAAGAGAAAATTAATCAAAGTTTGTAGGTGCATGCCTTTATTACCAACCTGATCTGGTTTCAAACTGATAGTGGAGGGCTCTGCTATCACTCAAGCATCTGATGAAGTGGGATTTTTCTCCCATGAAAGCTCATGCAATAAATAAATTTATTAGTCTTTAAAAGGTCCACCAAGACTCCCCGTTCATTTTGCTGAACTAGACTAACATAGCTACCCCTTTAGAACTTAACTCCCCTGTGTTAACCAGTACCTTGAGCATTTTTGGAGGATATGCTTCTATCTCTAAACCATGCAATATATTGTTAATTGTTCACTTATGTTTACTGGTGCAGGCAAGTGCTAACATGTCACTGTTTTATGGGGAAAAGATTATTGCTGAAAAAAATATCCTTCGGGTCCAGCTACACTGTCTGCAGTACTACTACAGTGCCTAGCATATTGCCATTACTTCTAAATGGATGAAATCAATCAGGGAAATGAAATGTAAAAGATGACATTTTAACTAAGTTATGCTATTTACAATAATGCAGGTGACATAATTTAGAGTAACTAGAAGATATAAGAAGACTGGGAATGTCACATTTTAGCCAACATTAAAAGTTTTCCTTTTAAATTTCATTCAGCCTTTAATACTTGCAGAATAATGAAAGGAAGACTCATGGTATAAAATACCCTGTCACTCATTTCAGCTAATGAATAATGATACCATTTTATGCATTCAAATATTCCCATGGTAGCAACAAAGGGTACACTGAGTATGTACTCTTTGATGAATAGTATTAACACTTGTCAAAATAATTATGATGGCGGATAGAAACTACTGACAACAATTATCATATTCTTAAATGCGGGGAATCATAGGCATTATGGGATACAAGTTCTTTTGAGCTGATCTTATCCTGAAATTTCAAACTGATGAAATGTAGCTATTTTAGGCAGGTTCATTAAAGTTATAGAGGGGGATGAAATGCATTATAGAGGACTAGATTTAGAATACAAGCAGCTTTGTCTTAACTTCAGTGTATAATTAACAGATATTCTAAAGCCCACACAGCTATTGGATGTTGAGGAGCAAAGCAAATAACATTTCCATTGGGTAAATAGAATTATATGATTACATTGGAAATGAAATAAAATATTTTTTAGAAGTTTTATATTCTTTTTCTTGGAGTGTTTAACTTTCAACAACTTGTGAAGGAATATGAATACATTTATCGGTGTTTGGGACGTTCCTTGACTATAACATTAACATAGATTCTTTAAAATAATTAAATGTTAGAATCCAGAAAAATGTCATCCACTGTTTATATGGAGAGCATTATTTTGTGATCATCTTATTCCTGTCATATTTAGTATAAACCATATGTTTAATGGGTGGCATTGTTTTAAAAAAGAGGATTTTTCTGGGTCAGATTCTCCAATTGTTGCACACATTGAGCAGTATCTTACTCTGAGTAATGCCACTGGCTATGTCTACATTTCTTCAAATAAGTTGAGTTAGCACGTCTACACTGTAAATTTAGGTCGACTTAAAGTCGACCTTGCCAAATCAACTTAGAGCGTCCACACTGGATGCCTAAGTCAATTTGTAGGGGCTAGATGGATCTAGAAGTGTTGCATGGTGGGAAGGGGGCACCAAAGAGGTGCCCCCCTTCCCAGGGCACCCCTCCAAAAGTGCCAGGGAGCTCAACATCTTCCCCATTGTACCAGGGTAGATGAGGGCTGAGCAGGACAGGGACAGGGGCAGGGTACAGGAGCAGGGTGGGCAGGGCTGTGTCCTGCCCTTTGGTTGGGCATGCCAGGCTCTGGCTGCGCCAGGCACCCTGGGAGGGAGGTCAGTGGGGGAGCCTTGGGGACCCTTTAAGTTGACTTCGGGCTACGCCATGTCTAGACTGGCTTAAGTCGACTTAATAAAGTCGACTTAACCAGTAAGTTGATGTAAAGCTAGGTCTTAATAAGTCGACTTAAGGAAACTGTAGTGTAGATGCAGAGTAAATTAAGTCGACTTAAGCCTGCTTAAATCGACTTAATTTACAAGTGTAGATGCACCCACTGAGTTCAGTGAGGGGATTTCTAAAGTATTGTTCCCCACAAAAGGATGGTAGAATCTGGCCCATTGAGTTTTTTTAAAGCACAATGTTAAAGCCTAAAACTTTTTTTTTTAACTTTCTCAAACAAAGCTAGAAAATTTAGTTATGTTTCATTAGTCTGAGAAGTGATCTATTTCTATTGATTTATCTTAAAGATGTATCACACACCTACCGTTTTGGTACCTAACCTCCAAACAAAATTATAGAGAAACAAAGAAGTTTGGAAATAAGCTGTTTTCTCTCCCCATGCTTCTGGCTACAGAGATGGGTAAATTTCTCTGTCTAAGAATTTGGTTTGTTTATATATGGTTTATATGTGGTAAGATTTTATGAAAACAGTGCTTCGCAATGAAGTGTAAATACAGTCAAACTTTACTTATTGTGATCTTTTCTTATGAGGAGTTCCAAAGCCACAGCTTGGGTTTTTAAAACTGCATCAACACTGTGGAGTATCTTGGAGGATTGTAGGAGAGGCAAAAGTCTCTGGGGCTATGTCTACACTTGCCCAAATAAGTCAACTTAGCATGTCTACACTCAAAAATTGAGTCGACGTAAAGGGGACCCTGCCAAATCGACTTAGAGCACCCACACTGGATGCCTAAGTCGACTTGTAGGGGCTAGGTGGACCTGGGACTGGTCCATGGTAACAGGAAGGCACCCTTTGCCAAGTGCTGGGGGTGTGTGTCAGCATTTGCCCCATTTTACCTGGAACACTGGCAGGGCATAGGAGAGGGGTGGGCAGGGCTCTATCCTGCCCTGTGGGGGGGGCACGCCAGGCTATGCCTGTGCCATCCACCCTGGCAGGGAGGGCAGTGGGGGAGCCCTGGAGCCCTTTAAGTCGACTTAAAGTCGATTTAGGGCTAATCTGTATCTACACTAGCTAAATCGACTTAATAAAGTCGACTTAGCCAGTAAAGTGGACTTTAAAGTAGGTTTTATAAAGTCGACTTTAATTTTCCTTAAGTCGACTTAAGCAGCAGCTTAAGTCGATTTCAGGAAAATGTAGTGTAGACGCAGATTAAATTAAGTCGATTTAAGCAAGCTTAAATCAACTTAATTTGTAAGTGTAGATGCACCCTGAGGTAGCAGATCCCTATTTTTTTAGGATTTTTCAGATTAGGACCAGGTTTTTTAATGTTGTTCAGGAGTGAATGGTAACTAGTAGCATTTATATATGTGATGTGTTCCTGGTGGCATTTGGTTACATGTAGCACCAACTTGTTTTTGGCCTTTGGCCAGTGGCAAAACTCTTTCCTTTCTGGGCAACACAGGGAAAAAACAAACAAACAAGCACTTCTGAACCACAGGGATTTCGGCCAGTTCCTATATCCTCTGATTGTAGGCTTTTCTGCTTACCACTTTCTAGGGGAGCCGAAACATTGAATGGTCCAGTCCTTCCTTGTGTTTCATACTCCAGACCTGGACTCTTCTTCTTAATAAAGAAGTTCCACCCTCAATAATATGCTTTCACCTTCCCCTACTATTGCTTCATATCCTGCTTTTGTTGGTTTCTTAGTCCTTTCTATCTGAAACCTCCCAGAGCAAGTCTTCACTTTCTTTCTGAAATATGCTTCACACAGAAAATTGGCTTAGTTTTTATTTCTACTTCCTGGTATCTTCTGTTTGAGAGGGAGCCAGACTCATGTGAAAGCTGGAAATAGAAAAGGCTTGCTCACTCTCTGATAATGATACATTATGTCCATGGCATATCCAACCTCTTTCCCTAAACCAACCAACCAACCAACCAACCAACCAACCAACCAACCAACCAACCAA
>ML685787.1:739364-768575 GCA_007922175.1 Pelusios castaneus
CAACCAACCAACCAACCAACCAACCAACCAACCAACCAACCAACCAAAAAAACAAAATAAAACAAAATCAAATATCCCCTCACCCAAACGCCTGCTCTTTTATCCTTTCACTCTCCTCCTTACCCTATGGATCTTTCAAAACTACACACATAAGTTGACACTTATAGCAAAAGAGACAACCATTCAGAGTGTATTAACTAAATTAGCAGTCCATACAATTTTTTTTATGTGTGTAACTTTTTTATATCTTGGTACAGATTCTCCTATGTAGGGAAATGCACTGAAAGTGGAAAGATGATGGAGGTGCTGTAGTGACACCTGTATTTGTCACCTCTGCACACTCACACCTACTGTAGAAGGTCTTGAGAGAATGTTCTGGATGGGCAAGTTGGAAGCAGAGAGGGAGCAGATCAGAAATGTGCTTCACTACACCTGATACACTAGTGGTAGAAGGTCCTTGAGGTAGCTTTGTACCTGTGTCAGGAGCCTAAATACTGAAAACTGTTGTGGAATGGCTGAACAAATTGAATTATTACAAAATAACAGTACGGCAGCAATATAGTGGTCTTTGTTAGATGCCCAGTGCAACTTGAGTGGCCTGACCACTGCCCTTCAGGCCTAGCACAGCTTCAGTTGATGGCTATGCTAGGGCCTAGGCTAGGCTTCAGTTCTGTCCCAGTAGCGTGACATCTTCTGGTTGGAGAGATGAAAAAGATCACTGAGTAACCTTGCAGATGTCTGAGTTTCTGCATACCATGGTGCATAACAATGAAATATACAACATTTATTCTTGCAGCTGCGCAAAGAAGATGGTGATAGTAACAAAAAGTTATCCTTGAACATGTGGGGGTATACTTTTCCATTGCCAAGAGATGTATTTTTACACCGCCCCACCTATCATCAGATGTTTTTTTGATGACCCCAATTATCGTGGTGAGAATGGAATGTAGTCAAGGATAAGAACCCAATTTAGATAATTATCATATATGATAATAAGGAGAGAGGTAATTAGGTCAAACCTGTTTATGGAAGGGTATAAGAAGTTACCACTTAGACAAAGAGGCACGCCCCATCATTACGTGATTCTGCAGGAGATACTGCCAGTTGGACCAAAGGCCACTGACTCCTTGGCAGGGGCCCCTGAAGAAAGCAGCTCCTGCCTACAGCTTTCTGAGTGACTGCTTAGCTGTCCAGGTTTAGTGAGTATGATATATTGTCGTTCATTTTTGGATCTTTATGTAACTAGTATATCTATAGAAAACTTTGCACATTAAATCTTATTATCTGCACATCGGGTGTACTGTGTCTCACTGGTATTCACACTGATCACTAAGCATCCATTATCAACAATGCTGACAGAAGGGTATTCATTTGTGTAATAAGTAGTGTTCTCTTAAGTCAATTTCAAGTGAAGTGAAATAAACTGGGGGGAAATTGGTCAAGTCTCCCAAATGTTAATTAAAAAAAAATACTGGAAAAAAAACAATTATTGTCCATATTCAAACTATTGAAATTCTTAGTGTTCTAATTAAAGCTTTCATATAAAAAAATGGGAAATGGTTTACTTGAGACCCTCCAGGAGTAACTAACAGCAGTCAATCTTTTATTCAACTTTGGAGAATTACAAGCTTAAGTCAGAATTTCACTATAGCAAATACTCTGCTGTCTGGCATGTGACTCAAGTTGTACTTATCTTAGCCACTGCACTATCCCAGAATTCACTGAGAGTCAGATGCTGCAATCTCGAAAGAAAATATAAAAAACATGGGTGCTAATTAAACTAACTTTTCTTGCACAGTTTTGCTAAGTGTCCAAACAGGATTTTTATGTATTTATTTATTTATATTGTTCAGAAGGGATGACAATGTACAAAGCTTCTCTCCCTTCTTGGTAGTTCTTTAATTAAGAAAAATGGATATATGCAAATACCGACCGCTGCAACTAAGTGCTATTACAGCTGGTCTATAATAGGCATGAAGCTGCAAGTACATGACTGATCCAAAACCCCAAAGGCCCTATGTGTGAATGGGTATACTTAAGGACAGCTCATTTGAGATCATTTGTCACATGTTTAATTTGCTGCTCCTCACCAAGGGAAAGTATCTGCTAGGACCATCAAACTGACACCTCCCTAAATCCTTACCCTTATCACTGTGAGAGTAATACATTTTCCTTTCTGTGACTAATATATAGGCAGAAAAAACAAACAGTCATTAGCTATTGTGCATAGTGTTTAATACTTTAGTGATCTGGCCTGCATTCTGTTTCATATGATTAACCAGTGTCCTTAGGTTATACATATCCCTAATATTGAAGAGCTGACAGATCCAGTCCCTGCTTTGAAGGTAGTGTCTTGTCTCGTACTCTCAAATGGCAACAGCATTATTACAACACAGAGGCTAATAAACTATTTATAAAATATTGAAATCTATTGGGATGTAGAAATTTCCATTCCCCATCTTCGAAATCACAAAACTATTACACTTGCAATGTACTATAATGGCAAGGATATTTTGTAACAAATCCTGCGTGTGTTAATTTGGGTAATTTGGGAAATGGTAAAAACCTTTCATTTAGAATTTACACTAAATATTTTGAGTGGTTTGAAATATAGATCAGTTCACATACGAATGTATTTTTCCTGGGTCTTCTTGATTTTAACCAGATCTGGAAACAGAAGTACAATGCATATACCATAGTACTGCAAAATGATGGGAGCCAGGAAATGCCAGATATTTAGAAAGAGAGTTTCTTTTGGTGAACAAACATTTCAGATATGGGTCTGAGGCATAAAAATCCCGGTCTTCCTTGAAGATCTGTTTGTCTATTTCTTGTGCTCCCATATTTTCCTGAGAACATGTATATATAAGAAAGATAAACATTTCTAACATGCAAATATGAGCAGTTTTGCACTTCATGTTGATTGAAAAATTGGCCCCATTTTCATACTCAGCAAAGTCCTTTTTCAGAGGGGTGTGTAGTGGTAGCTGTGTGATAGAAGGCTACACAGCATAGGCATGTTCAAAATAAATCTCATTTTTTATTCTCATTATTCCCTCAGTCCCACATAAATTTTGGATCTGTGAGTAACTCTGCAATGTATCCCACATCCTGCTAAATGTGTATGTCCCTTCACTCCCTATGTGCGTTCATGGTCACCTCTACGAAATTACTTGCTGAGCACTGGTTTCAGGTATCAGGTAAGATTAAAGGAGGCGCTGAGAAGTGCCTTTGAAGTGGCGGAGAGTAAGTGGTTCTTATCTGGCTAAGTGCACCCTGTATCATTGGCTTTCATGGATTACACATTTCATTTGTAAGGGTCCCTTAGCTCTAGATGCCATTTTTATTAGCAGAGGATAATTTGTCAGCTTTTTGGCAGAAAGGCAACTCATGGCCACTAGGACTATATCTACACTGGCAAGTTAGTTCGAATTAAGGAGGCTTAATTAGAACTAAGTAAAGCCATGGCTACACTAGGCTTTAGTTAGTTCGAATTAAGGGCTTCCTTAATTCGAACTAATTAGTTCGAATAGGGTATTTGAACTAAGGAGTTAATTCGAACTAACTAGTTCGAATTAACCAATGTGGCCAGGTTAATTCGAACTAATTTCTTAGTTTGAATTAACCGGCCATTGAAATAAATGGGGATCGCTAATTCAAACTAAGCAAGTGCTTGCTTAGTTCAAACTAACGTTCCAGTGTGGCCATGCTAGTTCAAATTAAGCTAATTTGAACCAACTAAATTAGTTCGAATTAGTTAGTTCGAACTAATTTTAGCAAGTGTAGATATAGTCTAACAGTCTTTGGTGGATTACGATGTCTGATTATTAGAGAATTAGGTACCATGTAATTTCTAGAAGAATCTGTCAAAGTCAAAATTTCTCTGATCCAATGACTCATTGGACTGAAGAAGGTAAGACACACCAGTTCCAACACCTTAAGCCAACACCTTACATGGGCATACTGCATCATGTCTGACTACCTTCAATTGCTGGAGGTGGTCTTTCAGGGTGAGAAACCATGCACTTA
This sequence comes from Pelusios castaneus, assembly GCA_007922175.1. Taxonomy (NCBI): domain Eukaryota; kingdom Metazoa; phylum Chordata; order Testudines; family Pelomedusidae; genus Pelusios; species Pelusios castaneus. The sequence goes on from ML685787.1 coordinate 743,394, forward strand.
TTTAAATGTGATGAAATATTTACTTACCAAAACAAACTCTCTTTCTAAATATCTGACATTTCCTGGCTCCCATCATTTTGGAGTATTATCAGATATGTATAATTGTTGATTATATTTTATAGTTACCTATATGCTCTCTCATGCTCCTGCTGTTTTCACTGACCTGTCACAGTTTGATATAATTCAAGAAAGGCTGCCTTCCATCTGTGTCACTTCTGGGACTGGCATTACCACACTAGTAAATCATGGTTTCAGACACCATAATATCTTACAGACAGTATCTTTTATGTGGATGATAGTCCGCTAGGAATTGTGTCATAAATAAAAAAGTCCCCCCCCCCCTTTAGTCAGAATACACTTGGCTTTCAAAATATGTGCCAGTATATTATTCTCTTTTTGAAGGGACCATGTTCCCTATAAATATAGTTCTAGGTTAAAATGTTACAAATAGACATGATTGAATTTTGAATTGTCAGTTGAAGTTTCATAATTCATGTTGTCTTGGTTAGTTACATGCGTCTCGGGATGCTATTTAATTTGCTGATTAGATTACTTATGTTACTGAAGAACCAGAACATCCAGAGTTTCAATTTGTATATTGCACTGTAATATTCCTAGTGCACATATAATTGTTATGGAATTTAAACACCCATTTTTAGTGAACAGTTAAATATTTCAGCTAAAACGTAATTTTGCCAGAGTGATGTTTTTAAGAAAACTTGAACACTTGAATATTCATAGAAAAGTGAAAATGAAAGATCGGCTAATATGGTTGAATCACTATTTGAGTTCAAATTAAAGCGATTCAATTTTTAATTCAAATTAATAAACAGAAACAATTCTTCTCCATTACTTGTTGAATATATATTTTTTGTGTGTGTTGATGGTAGAGGGCCAAATTCTGATCAAATTTCATCCAGTGACTTTTTAAAAAAAATATGATTGATTAGAGAGCCAGTTTCTACTTTCATTTACTCTGGTGTAAACAAGAAATAATTCCATTGACATAAATGATGGAATTTTCAAAAGTGACTTGTAATTTTGTATGCCTCAAGTTTTGAGTGTCCAATGTGAAATGACTTAAATGACCATGATTTTCAGAAACTGCTACAGAAAAAACCAGAACCCTTTCCTGGCCTTTACATGTGGCACCCACTAGTTACTTTTAAAAATCTTGGCCGATTACCTATATTTTATAGTTTCTTAACTTTTCTAACTGGGCTGACATAGTTTCTCAAAAGTGATATACTTATAATGTTTTGAAAATTTAGTACCAACAAACCAGTAAAGTTTCCCTAGTGAAAGGCTTGGTGAACACCACACCGTAGCAACACCTCAGTCCAATGCTTAATTTAGTCACTTTCCTTCTTTCATTCATTGATTTATTTAGAGATTCAGGCCAGAGATGCTACTTATTTCCAGTAAATATCTAGTTTTAGATGATTCCTTTAAATATAGCTGCTATACTGACATTGGTAAAGTAGATTTTTTTTTCAGATACACCCTCTATTCTTTATAAATAAAGGACTTCTTTTCTTTTTCATTTGGATCATGATTTTATTTTACAATTTTTTCCCCAAAAATCAAAACAAAAATATCATAGATATTTTGAAGTTTTCTTTTAATTGACTTTTAAATTTTGCTTGCTTTACAGACACTTTATTCTGAATTTTGGCAGTGTAAATTAATGAGGTTACTCAGGCTTTCAAAATTAAGCTCTTGTGCATGTGTTGGGAGAACTGGAGCCACCGTTTCATATTTGTGTAATGTTTATATTAGAAATAATGTAAGTGAACCCCTACCAGGCCCAAGAACGTATGGTTTTGGTGTCATGATTTGTTAAATAGCCTCACTTTCTTGAATGTACAGTTCAAGCTGTATTTGCTTAACTTTAAACACATTAGTCATTTTATTAAAATCAATGGGATGCCATGCTTAAAGTCATGTGCTGAGTGTAAGTATTTGCAGGTTCACGGCATAGTCAATAAAAGGAGAACATAGCAGGAGACAACACTTACTGACTTGAGGATGGGAGACATGCTTGCTGAACGCAGCATCTTAAGGAGATCCGCAAGTGGTCTGTAGGGGCTGAGTAGCAGCATTGATAAATTCACCTTTTACCATATCACCTGACCTGGGGAAAGATGGAGATACTAAGTGCTAGGTGTCACTGAGAACTAGGGAAAACACTCTCAGTCCCCAAGGCTATGTCTGCACTGGCAAGTTAGTTCGAATTAAGGAGGCTTGATTAGAACTAACTAAAGCCTTGGCTACACTAGGCTTTAGTTAGTTTGAATTAAGGGCTTCCTTAATACAAACTAATAAGTTCGAATAGCATATTCTAACTATAGGGTTAATTCGAACTAACTAGTTTGAATTAGCCAATGTGGCCATGTTAATTCGAACTAATTTCTTAGTTCGAACTAACCAGCCATTGAAATGAATGGGGATCGCTAATTCGAACTAACTAAAATTAGTTTGAATTAGTTAGTTGGAACTAACTAATTCGAACTAATTTTAGCAAGTGTAGACATAGCCCAAGAGATCTATTGGTATCCATGGGCCTTTGTACACATGCCCATTTCTATGGGAACTGTATTGAGTTTATTAGAAGTACAATACCCTCAAATTTATTGAATTTTAACACTTTCCTTAGGAGGGAGATTGTAGCTGGCAAGCTACTTGAGAAGGTACATGCCAACGCAAGGTTGCCCTTCTTCAATGACTTTTTTATCCCACCAGTTACACATCTTTCATCATGACACAAACTGTGGTCAAGGCTGCCATGTAAGGATGTGACAACGGAGTGGTGGGAAGACTGGTGCTTAACATCACCTCTCAATAATTTCCTTGTCACAGACCCTACTGCTTGCCTGCAGGATTTAGATTTGTTACATCATCAATGGGCCCTTCTCAACCAGTTATGCATCAGGGAATGGCTCTGTACAACCAATCAACACAGGTTGTATCTTCGAGACAATCAGAGCTGCAGTGTGGCATAGATCAAACAATGATACTCATTCTCGAGGAGTACCCGCAAAGCAAATTCAACAGTGGGCTCCAAAAGCTCCATTTGGCCATTGAGAATGCTGTTGCTTGGCTTGGTGAATATGGGAATGTTAAATAAATACTAAATAACATTTTCCAATAGCAATGATTTTCATCTCAAAGGACTTCAGATAGTTTCAAAATTTGACAAACAATGGAATTACTTCACAGCTTACTGACAGTGAAATGAGGTGACTTGACAGCACACAACAACATTTCACACTTGTTTATGGCAGGAAGGGGCAAGAAGACCATTGAGCACAATGGAAACAGCAGGGAAAATGCAATTACTTACATTGGAAATTTGACTAGGATATCAGGTTAAGCCCCCTTTTCTTGCAGAAAGTGTAGTGGCATCTCTCTGCTCACAAATGAGTATATCCTCAGACCAAAAGAATGGTACACTTGGACTTTTGACTGACTCAAAAGAAGATTTCCACCTGTGGTGCTATCATTGCAGAACATAGTCTCAATGAAAAATTCTTTCCCCTGTAAACAACCAAATTATTTATTCTATTCTGCTCACTCTAATGAGCAAACATTGTGCTCAGTGTTGAATTCTCTGAGCAACAATTTATAGATATATCTAAAACTTAGCTGTTTATATGCCATTAAATATTTAGCATGGTGGATTTGACCATTACATGAAATATACACTATTTCATCATATATATATATATTTTAATTTCAATTAATTATATTATATTATATTATATTATATTATATTTACCTTCTTGATTTTAGCTTCTGTCCCCACACACATTCATACTTAAGACTAGTCTCCTATGCCTTCTGTCTTCTTGCTTTCGTTCATGCTAGAGCCTTCTCTCCCGCTGCTCTTGATTGAATGTCTGGTGAAATCTTGGCCCCACTGAAGATGATAGAATATAAAGTAGAAAAGGTAGTTGACTTCCACTGAAGTCAAGGGAAATTCTTCTATTTCCCTCAGAGATCATTTGTTTTTAAGCTCGTCATCTGTATTACTTAGATTTGTAAAGCATTATAAGCCAGAAATAAAACCTCACTGAAGGCAATAGACATCTGTCAAAGGCTTTCAATGGGGTTTAGATCAGGCCCTTTGAATATATAGTTAATATGAAAGATAATATGCAAACTTAAGTTTTAATTCCTATGATTTTGCCATCAATACAAAAAGCTGGAAAGTAGCTTTTTGTTTGCAGTAGCAGAAACTGCTGCCAGGACACACAAAGAATTCTGTATGCAAATGTGTTTTCTATTGAGTCACACACCAAGGCAGCACTACAATCAACTGTTTGAAAGTGAAAATTAACTCTTGAAAACTGACTAACAAAATCTGCTGCACTTGCATAATTGGTTTCTCATTTTTCCATACAAGTAAAGCAAGTGTTTACCAATTTGACACAGAAGAATGAAAATATTTGCTTCATAAACAATAGGTGGGCTTTTAGAGATACCAGTTGTTGAAACTCTTGAAGTTAGCTGATTACGACTTCTGTGCCCATAAAAGTGCAGAGATTAAAAGAAAGGCTTGCAAATGTATTCATAATGAGAGAGGGGACCAGGGTTGTGTTTGGGACATGATTAGCTGGTAATCAGTAAAGAACAAACTGATTATTAGCTGTTCAATTCTTGTGAGTCTTTGGGGATTCCATTCAGTGGCCTAATTAAACTGAGCTTGAAGTCCTTACATCTCCATTCAGTGGCAAATTCATTAAATATTCAGTTCTTTGCATGAGATTTGCCTCCCCCTCTCTTTAATCATATGTTTTGCATTTGTGTAACACCTTCCTTGATTAGTTTCTCTACAGGATTAGCTTCTGATAACTGCATGGCTTATGAAAACAAATGCCACATATAAGACAATCGAGATATTTGAATTTATTATCAAGATAGGAATTGAAAAAAAATCAACATAAGCATTTTTAATTAAAAGGACCTTCCTTGGATTCAGAACTATTAACTTTTTAAAAGCTATCATACTGTGTGATGTGAAGCTCTTTAAACACAAAAACTGACAGCAGGATGTTGAAGAATGCATGAGTCCATGGCCAAAAGCAAGGTCCTTTCTTAATTACACATGTGCAACAACAGGAATAGAACTCAGGACTGAAACCCAAATGAAGGATCATTTCCAGCACACCAGGTAGTAGGTACATCTATATAGATGAGTAAGACTGTTGCATTTCCAGCAGAGGGCCTGTGGCACACATATACAGAATACATTACAAAGAAAGTATCTACCTTCCTAGATGAACTGGTTTATTCCTAGATGAACTGGTTTGGATCAAATAGGAAGTGATCCAAATGTCCGCCCCGGTCCATTAATCAAACTGCTTGAATTTTATTAATATTGAAAAGAAAGCTTGACTTTTTTTTCTTACTTTTTTTTTTATTTCTACACCCCTCTGAACTTCTTAGATGTGCATGGGTCTTGAAATGAAGTAGCAAAATATCCTATGAAATTATGTTTTTATAGTGTATTCTCTCACGCTAAAGCAAGAAGTCTTGGGAATCTTGTGAGAAATCATATACTCTGGTTTTTTGCAGACTCTAGACCTTTTTAGATCCACCTATTTTTATTTTACAAGAGACCTGACTCTTACCTCACATACACTGGTGACACTTCACTGATTTCAGTGCAATTATTCATGATTTATATTGGTATAAATTGAAACAGAATAAAGGCCCCATATACTCAAACATCTAGGGGAGCAGAAAAAAATTAACCTTCATATTGTGCTGTAGAAATTGCTGTGTATGGGCTAAATCCAATGCTTATTTCAGTTGAGACTTCAAATGGGTCATGGAGTTGGCTCAATAATTTACACCAGTTGAAGTTCTGACACCTGATTTTCAGAAGTGCTGAGAGCTCAGAACTGCAGTTGTGTTCAGTGGGAGCTATGAAGGAACACATCTGCAAAATAAGGGCTAAGTAAAGGAACAGAACAGTTGTCTGATACGGTTTTAGCAATATTCTATATAAAAATATTGAACACATATGCCAGATTCAATTATTAAATAGTGGAAAGGTTTTCACTGTGTGACTTCTACTGATGTTAATAATACCTATATATGAAAATAAATATGAGAGATCCCTTTATACATTTTCCTTAGCATGATTTAATCTGATTATTTTTTAGATCTATTAAATATATTGGCCACACTAAACAATTACTTCCTTCTATGGCTTTGTTCACAGACCTGGTAATTTAGTGAAGGTGTTTCAACAATAGCAGCTATTATTGTAATAGGGTAGTTATTAGCTCAAACTGAAAGGCCTATCTATTAATCTAGTAAGAAATGGGGAAAAAACAAGACAAAACTTGTATATTGTGTCTTCTCCCTTCAGAATTTAAGTCGACTTTATAAAGCCTAGTTTTAAGTCGACTTGCTGCTTAAGTCGACTTAAAAAGTTGACTTAAGCAAGTGTAGACGTGGACTAGCCCTAAGTTGACTTTAAGTTGACTTAGGGGGCTCCAGGGCTTCCTCACTGCCCTCCCTGCCAGGGTGGCTGGCACAGCCGCAGTCTGGCGTGCCCCCCCAAAGGGCAGGGCAGAGCCCTGCCCACCCTGCCCCTATGCCCTGCCAGGGTCCCTGTCCTCCGTTGCCCCGTTGTACCAAGGTACAACGGGGCAAAGGCTGAGTACCCTGGCACTTGGCAAGGGGTGCCCCTTCCCACCGTGGACCTGTCCCAGGTCCACCTAACCCCTACAAGTCAACCTAGGCATCCAGTGTGGACGCTCTAGGATGATTTTGTAGGGTCCCCTCTAAATTGGCTTAAATTTTGAGTGTGGACATGCTAAGTCGACTTAAATTAACAAGTGTAGACATAGCCCTTGTTTGTTTTGCTTGACTAAACTAATACGGCTACCCCTTTGGAACATGGTATTATCAGTGGCATGGCAGGAATGAGAATCCAGAAATTCTGACTTGCAGTACCTTGTTTAACATGCAGTCATGGCATTTAAATGTTTTCAGTGGAAATTAGAGTAGGTCATTCCGTCAATATAAAACTGAATGTAAGCATGAAGGGATCTTTCCCATCGTCACGCAGGTTGAGGACTATCACACTGTTGCTTTACCACTGCAGATCCATTAGTTCCAGCAACATTAGGAGCACAAGTGTAGACCTGCTGTTTCTTTTTACCACAGTATTGTATAGCTCTGTTCTAATATATTTTCTGCAGAACACTGCTGCTAATGTTAGTGGAACTATGTGGGTCCTAAAGCAACAGTGGGAGAAATTCAGAAAAACCTTAATATTGACAAGTGTAATTTTAATAGGTTAGTAGCATCAGTTATAGCAACCAGGGATCATGTGTTGTATTTCTAATATTTAATGGGATGAAAAGGGATTCTATATACAGACACACTGTTGATGGTTTCAGATTTATTACTTTCTCCAACCTATTAATTAAATAATTCTTAATTTAAATTCCTGCCAGATCCTATGCAAAGCACTGTTTAATATGGCATTAAACTCTTTAGCTTGATATTTATTATTAAAGGATTAAAATAATCTGAATTTAATAAAACCTACATTATTCCATACATCGAGAACCATTATTATTTAGTATTCTATACATCAGTCTACAAGCACTGGAGCATCATCCAGTTCTTTAAAAAAATGGTTTGGGTCAGATCCTCAGTTGGTATAAATCAGTCTAGCTCTAACTTTCATATTTGCAAGTTTGACTGAAAAGGGGAACAAATTGTAAATTTCATATTTCTATACTGGAAGGCTTATTGATTTAGTCTACATAAATTAAAAAAAAATTAAAAAGAGGTGAAAACTATTTGCCAGTAAAAAAAGGCAGTAAACAGGAAAGACGCCTAGCTGTCATTTGAACTCGCAGCCTAAATAACTGTAGTTACTGGTCAGGAAGGTATTGGTCTTGTAAAAAGAGTAATATTCAATCATCACAAAGGCCCCTGTGAAACCATTTAAACAACTTTATTGATTTTCTCCTGGTTGGCAGTGTTTAATTCAAACAACTCCCCAGGAGTATAAGCATCACTGCAGGCAAATTATCAAGTATTCTGGCCTCTCTCATTCTTAGGCCACCACCGATACAATTTCCAGTGACAAAAGTGAGCATTACTTCCTCCTTCTGCTCTGGGAATTGTCCTGTGTTAAGCTAACAAAAGACAGTTAATTCAAGTGAAGACTGGCTCTCTATTCTTAACTCTTGTGGTTGTGGAAAGAAAATAACAACATACTAATGCTTCTTCTCATCAGTAGTTGGGATGGTGCCAAATAATTTTGTAAAAGGTTTTGAGATTTTTTCTTTTTTCTGTTCAGTGTAAATCTTCATTAAAAGATTGAAAAGGTACCTTTAGCTCCATCCACCTGGATGTATAACACAGGCAGTTTCAGTGTTGAGGAAGTAGCACTTGTCTCTACCCGATAATGTAAAAGGGTCTACCCTACTAAATAGAAAGCCCTAGGGAACAAGTAAATCTATTTTAAGATTCTTTGAAAGTATTACCCATCTACTGTGTCAGTCTTAGTCCAGCTGACTACCTTCATTAGCCATCTTGCTCTCCCTTTCATACCATAATAACTATACGAAGATTCTGTTTGCTCTTCAAGAAAAATCCCAGAAATGTGGTGTAATGTTCAGGTGATATATCTGCTCTTTTACACTGTAAATAGTAAAATGTTAGTTATTTTGCAAAATGTCCTTGCCATTGATGTCCATCTGACATGTTCTATATCTAACATTCTGGCAGGGTGAATCTGTGGATCAGTTTTTCAGAAAGAAAAAATCCAATTTCCACACACGGGTTGTCTGAGGACTTAATATGTCTAGTTCAGTAACTGTACCATAATATACACAGCTCTGTGAGGGTGAATGATTGCATTACAGACTGGTTTTCAGTATAAGCAGGACTAACAATAATGACTTCTCTCATCAAAGTTACTTAACAATCTAAGGCTATGTCTACACTTGAAAAGTTAAGTCGACTTTATAAAGTCGACTTAATAAGGTCGACTTCAAGTCGACTTAAAGTGGACCTTAGTAAGTTGACTTAATAGAAATGGACTTAATTTTTCAAGTGTAGACATGGCCCCTTTTCGACCTTATTAAGTTGACTTAACGTTTTAAGTTGACTTAAAAGGGTCCATCTAGGCACTACTCCGCATCTCCACTGGCTTAAGTTGACTTAATAAAGTCGACTTAAGTGCTAGTTCAAATTAAAACAAGGTGTTATTAATTTGAACTAACTTTTCCTTAATTAGACTTAAGGAGCAGCTTAAGTCAAATTAAGGAAAGCCCAGTGTAGACGCAGAGTAAATTAAGTCGATTTAAACCTCCTTAAGTCAACTTAATTTGTAAGTGTAGACGCACCATAACCGACTATCTGATGACAAACTATCAGAAGGGGTGTCCACACTGGAGCCTTAGGTCGACTTATGGATGGTTAAGTCGACCTACAGACTGCTGCATCCACACTGCATGCTTATTAGGTCGACTTAAGCGCTTCCTTAAGTTGACTTAATAACACCACCTCTTAAGGTTGACCTAAGGCTTAAGTTGACCTTATTAAGTAGACTTAAGGAAGTGTAGACGGGGGATAGGTCTTAAGTTGACCTAATTGGCCTCCAGGCCCCCTCACAGAGGTCCTGGCCACTCCTCTGTTGACCTGGCTCTTGCCAGTGTGGAGGCAGGGCTGTGGAGTCTCTAAGTCAACTTAACAAGGTCGACTTTAAGTTGAGTTAAAGTTGACCTTATTTAAGTCGACGTAACTGAGCCTCCAGTGTAGACATACCCTAATAGACTACTGGATGATTGAGGCCAAGTAAGACATTGAATTTTAAAAATCATTTTTAGAGGATTTGAAGTATGTGGATGATAGTGCCTTATTTGTAGAGATTACTGACCATAGCTAATGCTGGAAGAACTAAGAAAAGCTAAGAACCTGTGGGACTTAAATTCGATGGCGACAAACCCAAAGCTATTCATTTTCCTATAAAACAGCAAATGATCTGCCAGTTCTGCATGTAGGTGGCAATGACATTGGATCGGTGAATAGTTTTATTTAACTGGCTAGTTGATTGACATAGGAGGTTCTAAAGCTAAAGAAGTTGCACATCAGATCTGTCTTGCATCAATGGCATATCAACGTCTTTGCAGGATTTTGTTTGGGCAGTGGGATGTTTCTGTGACCACTAATATGTAAGTGTCCAGTGCAGTTAGAACAGCTCTGTTATACAGAGCAGAAACTTGGCTTTTAGAAACAACAAAGGAGAGAAAACTAAAGAGTTTTCAGTGTCAAAAGTTATAGCATATTCGTACATCTATAGGTTTGATTTTGTCACTAATGAGAAGATACTGAGATGATCCTGACAAGTTGCAATCTTGCACCAGTTGAAAACAAGAAGACTGCAATGGTGGGATCATGTCCAACATGCAGAAGGAGGTACACTTTTAAAGAAGGTTTCTAGAGGGGAAGTTGAAAGAAGTAGAGCACAAGGCTGACAATGAATGAAGTTGCAAGATGCAATTATGAGCTATTTAAAAGCCTAAATCCTTCCACACTAATTCTTGCAAAAGAAAGAAGATTTGCATGGGACCATTCAAAATGAAAGTGCTTTCTATGTGCTACTATAGCTATATCATAGCCATGGGAATCTGCTGCTGCTGCCATACATAAAAATGTGCATGAAGTTGTTATGCTTATACTTGTACACACAATAATGGTGAGTGCATGAATAAACAGAGTGTTTATGCATAAAAATAACCATATAGATGTATCATATTGTAAAGCCACTGACTAGGTTGACTTGAAAACAAGTTATTTCACCAGTGAGTGTGGGACTCAATAGTCATACCTACATTGTACACCATTAAAATACATATTTATCTATCTTAGGTTTTATCCTATCACCCAATATTATAGTATCTAAGTCATTTATAATAATTAGCAATAGTGACATATCTAAAATGGAGACTTTCAGACTTCTCACTTTGGGGGCCAAAGCTGTACTTTGGAAAAGCTTTTTGTTTTTGATTTTCTATTTTTATTTTTTTTAGGATTTTTTGTGCTGTAGTTTTATGGGCAGAAGGGAGTGTCCATGGTATGAGTATCATTCTTATAGTGACAAGGCTTTTGCAAAGAGGAAAACACTCATCTACTCTACCATGGTATTTACCATTACTGCAGTATGTCCCAAATATACATATCCTTAGACTAGGAAATATCACAAGTGGTACAATAAATGTAGCTACTATGGGTGGTAAATGTTTGGGACAGGATTCTTCATAGTGGGCAAGGGATTGCCCCCAGTTCAAGCTTATGAATCCTTGGCTGTTCAGCCCTGAAGAAAATTATAGCATCAGATGACCTATTCCATTATAGGCGTAAGCAGCTTTCTCAGTTCAGAATCAGACACAGGGCATCACCTCATCTCCTTTCATTTCTTCTGACAAAGATGTCACTGAAACTAAAACTCAAATCACTTAAGTGTGATTAGCCAGCCTTTACTGACAGCAGAATACGGGAGCGCTCACGGGAGAGAACACAGGAAATCTCCAACCCGTGACGTAGTAACAACCACTCTTATAGATTCTAGTTTATGTTACAGAAATCAAAAAGCAGTTTCTGATAGGTTAGAAAGGAATCCCTCCCAGCTGCAAATAACTCAAATCTCAGCAAGGCCACAAAGATTTGTTTCCAGACAGAAAGTTGAAAACAATACAGAATCTGAAAACAGCCAGAGCTCAAGGATGAGAAAAAGACAGAGAAAGCAAAAACAGTTTCAGTAACCCAAAACAACTATCAGAGCCCCCTTGCTTCAGCCTTTCACAGTTCCACATGACACCTCCACTACCAGAAACATCAGCTGCAGATCAGTATTTGGTGGACATGCATGACACCTGCTCAAAGCATCTGGTGATGCAGCCACTGAGGGCTAGAAGGACTGAGACAATTACATGTGCATTGATGAAACATGTTCAGTCCACCAAATTGCATCTGCTATGATCAGGAGAGGGAAAATGAATCACAGTTAATACACAAGTTTTGATGACAACTCCAGATAGCTAGTCTGAGGACCAGACTGACCACCATGCAACTAAAAGGGGAGTCTAGAGAAAACATTTCACCATTGTAGGGATTCATGGCCTGTGGCTCATGCAGAGACGGCACGTCCAGGCACACCTGGATGACCTCGATGCATGAGCCACAGGCCATGAATCCCTACACACCATCATTGCTATGCTTAATGTTTTAGTTAATGAAGACCAATGAAGGTGGAATATGAAGACTATTTTTTATCATCTTTTGAATGTAACAGTCAACTCTCCATTATTCTCAATAGCAGTTTCTTTTTGGATTCCACAAACCCATGCTTCTCTGTGACTTGATGTAATAATAAACAGAACCGGAGACAAAACTGATCCCTGCGGTACCCCACTCATTACGCATGTCCAACGTGACTGTGAACCACTGATAACTACTCTCTGGTAGCAGTTATCCAATCCATTTCGCACCTATCTTATAGTAGCTCCATCCAGGTTGTACTTCCTCTAGTTTGTTAATGAGAAGGTGATGTGAGACTGTAGCAAAAGCCTAACTGAAGTCTAGATACACATCATCTACTGCTTCCCCTCTATCCACAAGGCTTGTTACCCCATTGTAGAAAGCTATCAGGTTGGTTTGAAGGATTTGTTCTTGACAAATGCATGCTGACTATCACTTAACACCTTGTTCTCTTCTAGATATTTGCTAATTGATTCCTTAATTATTTCCTCTGTTATTTTTTCCTGGTACAAAAGTTAAATTGACTGGTCTATAATTCCCTGGGTTGTTCTTATTTCCCTTTTTATAGATGGGCACTATATTTGCTCAGTCCTCTAAAACCTCTCCAGTCTTCCATGAGTTTTCAAAAATAATAGCCAATGGCTCAGATATATCCTGAGTCAGGTCCTTGAGTATTCTAGGGTGCATGTCCTCAGGCATTGGTGACTTGAAGACATCTAACTTGTCTAAGTAATTTTTAACTTATTCTTTCCCTATTTTAGCTTTTGATCCTATCCTCTTTTTACTGCCCTCCTCTACATCTGACATCCAATCATGACCAAACTTCTTGGTGAAGACCAAAACAAGGAAATCATTTAGTTCCTCTGCCATTTCTACATTTTCTATTGTTGTTTTTCCATCTTTGTTGAGTAATTGTCCTATGCTGTGCTAAGCATTATTCACATGTTAAGTGTTTTCAGTGATAGTTATTAAGGCTGGCCAGCACATAATAATTACAATTTGAAATGAACAATTTCAAAATTCTGGCATTTGGTTTCTTTCTGCAACAGGGCAAAACTGAAACCTTTTGAAAAAAGTAGAGAGACACAACCCAGAAATGCCAATATCCCCATGGTTAGTGGACACTACCTACTTCAGATTAGAGTCTTAAACCTAGGTCTCACACATCGGCTATGTCTACACTTGCACTTTTAAGTCGACTTTAACTAAGTCGACTTAAAGTCGCCTTAGTTAAGTCGACTTAGTGTGTCTACACTTAAAATTAAAGTCGACTTAAAGGGGAACTTACAAAGTTGACCTAGAGCATCCACACTGGATACTCTAGGTCGACTTTGTGGGGCTAGAGGGACCTTGGGCAGGTCCACAGTGGCGGGGGGGGGGGCACCCCCTGTGTACAATGGGGCAAAGGGGTACAGGGACCCTGGCAAGGCAGAGCCCTGTGTGTGACACTGTCTGGATTTAGGGAAGCATTTATGATATTATTTTCTATGGATATCTCATAAATGCTATAATCCATAGGAACTATGTCATGTTTGGTATCAATAGAAATCAATGCCTTAAACGGGAGGTTGTGAACAACCATTGTCTCCTTAATGTTAAGGAATCTATCAGATCATATGGTCCCAGGGAGTATCCTGATGAGCCCTTAAGGAGACAATGGTTGTTCACATCTAAGGCATTTGTCCAGAAGGACACAAGTTAAAGTATGGATATAATATCAAATTCTTAACTTCTAATCAAAATACAATTCCTAGACATAAACTATATAATCATTCCCAGCAAATTACTACCTTTCTATTGATACCAAACATGACATAGTTCCTATGGATTATAGCATTTATGAGATATCCATTGAAAATAATATCATAAATGCTTCCCTAAATCCAGACAGCATCACACACAGGGCTCCGCCCTGCCCTTTGGGGGGCATGCCAGGCTCTCCTTGTGCCCCCCGCCCAGCAGGGAGGGCAGTGGTTTAGTCCTGGGGTAGCCCTAAGTCGACTTAGGGCTACCCCATGTCTACACTGGCTTAATTCGACTTTTAGAAAGTCGAATTAAGCCTTAGGTTGAGTAAAAAGCAGGTTTAATAAAGTCGACTTAATTTTCATTAAGTCGACTTTATTTTCCTTAAGTCGACTTAAGCAAGGTGCTTAAGTCGACTTAAGGAAACTGTAGTGTAGACTCAGGGCAAATTAAGTCAACTTAAGCCAAGCTTAAGCCAAGCTTAAGTTGACTTAATTTGCCAGTGTAGACGCAGCTATCTAGCCACTGGGCTGTTGGCTACTCCAAATGTAAAACTCTCTGCCTCTGGTTTTGACCAATAATTCCATCCTGGATTGGAGAAAACATTCCTGACAATGGCTTTGTAAAAATGGAAACACTTCTTCCAAAAGTTTTGGTTCTGACAAATCTGCATTTTCCACTCCCCCTACCCCCAAAAGTTTAACTGAAAAATTGCTAAGAATCTCTATTAGTTATGCTTTAAAACTAGCCAGAACTTTTAAAGCTTAGAACCTAGTTGTGGGGTGTAAGAGAGCTTTCATTCTTTGTAGCAGGTGATTCCAAAGTCGCATCCATAAATATGTCCCTAAGGCTATGTCTACACTGGCAAGTTAGTTCGAATTAAGGAAGCTTAATTCGAACTAACTAAAGCCATGGCTACACTATGCTTTCATTAGTTCGAATTAAGGGCTTCCTTAATTCAAACTAATAAATTTGAATATGCTATTCAAACTAAGGGTTAATTCAAACCAATGTGGCCATGTTAGTTCAAATTAATTGTTTAGTTCGAACTAACCAGCCCATTGAACTGAATGCAATTCACTAATTGGAACTAAGCAAGTGTCATTCATGGCACTTGCTTAGTTCGAACTAAATTTTTCTAGTTCGAATTAAGTTAATTCAAACTAACTAAAATGAGTTCGAATTAGTTAGTTCGAATTAACTAATTCAAAATAACTTTAGTAAGTGTAAACATAGCCTTAGAGACTTCCAAACTCTGAAACCACCTCCCTTCCACACATTTACTGGCAATTCTCCAGAAAGCTTTAAAACAAACAAACAAACAAAACTTTTAAAGTTTCAAATATAGCTGAAATAATGTCTGGCTCACCTGAATGAGTCCTACAAAGCAGCCTAAAAAATTATGTAAAGGACTTCAAGGATCCCAGAAAGTAAGCACTAATGAGAAAAAATTAAAGTTGGTGGCATTACAGTGTATTTGTGGCATACGCACATGCATTATTTGTGATGTATGTTGTGCACAATCTTTTGGGCTGACTGAGGAGGAACAGTAGGAAAACAATTAAGTAAAAATTAGGTTACTTTAGCTGCCCAATAGATTGAATCTATGTATTCTTGACTTTAACCTTGATCTCAGCCAGAGAAAACCACTAACTTGGTGTACAACGGTATTTGTTATGTTTTTTCCCATATAATGAACTTTTAATCTGATTTTTATTTGAAATTAAGAAACACAAGAAAGAAGAAAGAAAGGATACATGTGAGAGCACAGTGTGTGTCCTCTCAAACAGTCTTGAAAATGATTGTGGTCCCTCCATGCAGGCAGAGCACTCAGAAATATAAGGGTCTGTACCCAAAAAAGAAAGGCATCCATCTTTCTTAACTATTGTACTTGCAGTTTGCTTCCCAGACTGGATGAGACTGGCCCAAGAAATATGCTCTGAAGGATAGTTTTGCTTAAGCAATAAATAATCATGATAACTAAGCTAAAGACCATTCTGCAGGGATTCTTGACAACACAAAGCTAGGCTGAGATAATGTTAAAGTCACTTCACTGTTTTCATTAATGTCATGGTACTATTTTCTATTATCTCATTATGGAAAGTAGTTAGGCAGACAGCTCAAGAAGCATCTGGTCATTTGTTAGGGAAGAGTATTTATATCTTCCCATCTCGCTTTGATCTTTGCCTCTAGGCTGAATTACCGTAATGCACTTTCTTTGGCCTTACCCTGAATACCACTTACAGATTGCAGCTAATGTAGAATGGAGCAACATGACTACTTGAGGACCTTTCCCTGCAAGAGTCATGCAGACTCATCTAGCTGCCTATTATTCAGTGTGTACTTCAAGGTCTTATTAGTATTTGAAATCTGGAAGTATCGCTTTATTTCTGACCTGCACTTTCAAACAAGTGAGGGCCAGAATTTGCAACTGCCCACTATAAGCATTATTTAAAATAAATAAATAATATATGTATGGAGTGTGGTTTGGCAAGGAAAGGAAGCAGTTTAGGGGACCCCAAAAGTTCTTAACCCCAAAGTAGGAGAAAACCCCAACCAACCCTGTGTACATGAAGAGCTTTCAGAGGAGTTGGGGATGGAGTTTTCCCATTTTGCATGCTTGTCAGATGTGCCAACCACATTTCTGGCATTGTATAATTTATTGTAATAACCAGGGTCAGCAGAGGGCAAGGAATGACACCAAACATATTTTCAACTCAGAAATTATTTTTGTTATAGTACTGAAGAAAAGAAAACAGGAATATCATCACAGATTCTTTTGTAGTGCCAACCTATCTATGTGCCTTCCCCACCTACACTTAAAATTGTGCACAGAGCATCATATGGCAGCTGTAAATGTGAGGAATGAACCAGCCACCCATACTTAGGGGTAGAAGACAGAGGTATCAAAGTCTGTAGGCATCCAAATTGATGTAGTAAGAAGAGGAATATCAATCTTTCTTTAAATCAATGGTCCAGACCCTCCCGCCTTAATAGCAAGGTGGGAAGCCATCAGAGATAGAAAAGGGTACAGAATCCCCACAATAAGACAAAAGTGGTACATCATTTCATCCAGACCTTTTAAAGAACAGAAGAACTGTCTCCTCCCATCCGCTCCTAGTTTTCTTCCTTCTAATCTCCAAAACTACCCTCCTCAGCTTTCCTGTACACTCTCCCCCTACCTAACTGGAACACTGCTTATCGGCCACAAAGTCTAGGTTAATAACACAGCTGCAGTTTCTCATTGCAGCCATTCGTCATATTACCCCAACCATCAACACCATCTGGTTACCTCTCCAAGACATGTTCTCCAAAATTTACCCCAAGTGTCATGTGCACATTGGTAAATATGGCCCCAGGGTAAGTGAGACAGAGAAGCAGAGTCACTACAGAGGGATGATAAGAAGGG
Organism: Pelusios castaneus; assembly: GCA_007922175.1. Classification (NCBI taxonomy): domain Eukaryota; kingdom Metazoa; phylum Chordata; order Testudines; family Pelomedusidae; genus Pelusios; species Pelusios castaneus. The sequence goes on from ML685787.1 coordinate 760,843, forward strand.
TAAATGCACTGAAGAGGGTAAAAGGAGGGACAGGCACCACCAAAGAGATGAGGGAAAGAGTGATCTGATTAAGGGTACAAATTGTTGGTGGTAAGGTGAAGGTAGGAGGGCCATTAACATTTAAGAGGAGGAGGATCTACTTTGAACTTGTGTCTAGGGATCTGTTTCAATATTATTACACCTCAGTATACAGAAAGAAAACTCCTTAAGACTCATACTGCTTAACTTAACATACTGGTTACGTAGCATTTGCAGATTGGACTAGTATAATACAAGATTTGGTTGCAGGGAGATGGGAGGGATTTTTTTTGGTGCCCCTGGCACTTTCCAGTCCATTACAAAAATGAGCTATTGGTTGAGTTTCACTTTAAAAGTTAAACACCCATACCACTGTAATGATGATGATTTGATGGCTAGTTAGGGAGCCATTGCTAGTAGGCATCCTGACAATTTCAGTTATGAGGGAGAGCCAATAGTTTCTGAAATTCCTTTGTAATGAGCTCTGCAAGTGTTACTGAGCATGAGCAGCCCAGGGCTGTGTTGCTTTCTCCTGTCATGAGATTTTTCAACATAGGAAAGAGTAAAGACTAGGAGAAAAAATAGACTTTGGCTTTTCATTTTAGCCAAATTCTTCTCTCAATTACACATATAATTCTCAATAAAGCCAATGAGATAACACTGGAACACTGAGGTCATAAAAGTGACCTGATTTTCAGAGGTGCTGCTGAAAAGCAACTCTCATTGAAATTCACCCCTGTTCAAAGGATTCATACTACCTACACCTAAATCCTTTGGGAATCTTAAATGTGATACATATGCTGACCCTGTATGTAGGGATAAATTTAACCCTCATCTCAGTGAGACTGTAAGCTCTTTGGGGGCATGGATTGTCTCTCTTCTGTGTTCATAGAGTGTCTAGCATACAGGAGTCCTGGACGAAGACTGGGGCTTTTAGACACAGTGCAATACAAATAAATCATCATCAGTATCATTACAGTAACAAACAGCATCAATATCCAAAACTAAAAGCTTCAGTCACTCTTATAGTTTCATAAAATTTAAGTCAGAAGGGAATATTAGAACATCTACCCCAGTGGTTTCCAACCAGTGACCCAGGGGCCAAAAGTGGTCCATGGTGGCTTTGAAAGTGGCCCGTGGCTCCCCTTCTGCTGGGTGCAGAAAGGAGCCACTGCTTAAGGATCTGGCAGAGCACATTTCCTCAGGACTAAAAGACCAGTACAGATTCCTTGCTGCAGTCAAGAGGACGGGAGTTCAGCCCTCCTCTTCCCCAGTCTATAGCAGGGAGCACGGTAAAGTGCTCCATGTAGGTCCATAGTTGCTGGGATTCCAGCTGGAGCCAGCTGGAGGTGAGCACTAATCTTTCATCTCTCTGGCTGAAGAAGGGAGTCACTGCCTTGGGACCCAGGTGGAGTGCCCAGAGCTACAGAACACATGTGCTTTTCCTTCAGGCAGGAAGATGGGAGATCAGTGAAGAGGCGGCCTCCCTAAGGAAGGTTTTGGAATCTCCATGATTAGCGGTTTTTAAGAACTGATTAGACAAGAACCTGTGAGGGATCGTCCTTCATGTATACTTGATCCTGCCTTAGAATCAGAAAATCATAGGGCTTGAAGGGACCTCATAAGGTCATCTAGTCCAACCCCCTGCTAAAAGCAGGACCATTCCCAATAAATCATCCCAACCAGGGTTTCGTCTAATCGGACCTTAAATATCTCCAAAGACAGAGATTCCACCACCTCCCTAGGTAACACATTCCAATGCTTCACCACCCTCCTAGTGAGAAAGATTTTCCTAATATCTAACCTCGACCTCCCCAGCTGTAATTTGAAACCATTGCTCCTTGTTCTGTCCTCTGTTACCACCGAGAACAGCCTAGCTCCCTCTTCTTTGGAGCACCCCTTCAAGTAGTTGAAGGTTGCGATCAAATCCCCCCTCAGTCTTCTCTTCTTCAGACTAAATAAGCCTAGTTCCTTCAGTCTCTCCTCGTAAGTCCTGTGCCCCAACCCCTAATCATTTTCATTGCCCTCTACTGGACTCTTTCTAATTTGTCCACATCCTTTCTGTAGTGGGGAGCCCAAAATTAGACACAGTATTCCAGATGCGGCCTCACCAGTGCCGAATAGAGGGAAATTATCACATCCCTTGATCTGCTGGCAACACTCCTACTGATGCAGCCCAATATTCCACTGGCCTTTTTGGCAACAAGGGCACACTGTTGGCTCATATCCAGTTTCCCGTCTACCATAACCCCCTGGGTCCTTTTCTACAGTACTGCTACTGAGCCGATTGGTCCCCAGCAGCACATGGGATTTTTCCATCCTAATTGCAGGACTTTGCACTTGTCTTTGTTTAACCTCATGAGGTTTCTTTTGGCCCAGTGTTCCAATTTGTCTAAGACTCCGTGGATCCTGTCCCTGCCCGGCAGCATGCCTACCATTCCCCCCAGCTTGGTGTCATCTGCAAACTTACTAAGCACGCAATCTATCCCATCTTTGAGATCATTAATGAAAATGTTAAACAGAACCGGCCCCATGACCGACCCCTGGGACACTCCACTCATTACTGGTTGCCAATTAGACATTGAGCCATTGATTCCTACCCTCTGAGCCCATTGATCTACACAGTTTTCTATCCACCTTATGGTCCACTCATCCAACCCATACTTCCTTAACTTGCTGACGAGAATGCTGTGGGAAACTATATCAACACCTTGCTAAAGTCAAGGTATACCACGTCAATGGCTCTTCCTGCGTCCACAAATCAGTCATCTCATCATAGAAGACAATCAGGTTGATCAGGCATGATTTGTCCTTGGTGAATCCATGCTGACTGTTCCTGATCACTCTATTTTCCTCCAAGTGTTTCAGGGTGGATTCTTTGAGGACCTGCTCCATGATTTTTCCAGGGATTGAGGTGACGCTGACCAGACTGTAGTTCCCCGGATCCTCCTTTTTCCCTTTCTTGAAGATAGGTACTATTTTTGCCTTTTTCCAATTCTCCAGGACCTACCCCATTCGCCACGAGTTTTCAAAAATAATGGTCAGTGGCTCTTCAATTACTTCGGCCAGCTCCCTCAGCACCCTCGTATGCAATTCACCCAGCCCCATAGATTTGTGAGCATCCAACTTCTTTAAGTAGTCTCTAACCTGACCATCTATCACCAAGGGCTGCTCTTCTTCTCTCCCTTCTGCATTACCCAGTGTAGTAGCCTGGGAGCTGGTCCTCCCTGTGAAGACTGAAGTAAAAAAAGCATTGAGGACTTCAGCCTTTTCCGCATCATCCTCCACGAGGATACCTGCCCCATCAGTAAGGGACCTACACCATCCCTGATCCTCTTCTTGTTACTGACATACTTGTAGAATCCCTTTCTGTTATCCATGACATCCCTTGCTAGTTGCAACTCCAATTGCCCTTTGGCCTTTCTGATTTGATCTCTTCAGTCCCGAGCAATATCTTTATATGCCTCCGTTGTCATCTGTCCAAGCTTCCACTTCTTGTAAGCTTCCCTTTTATGTTTCACCTCACCGCAGAGTTCTCTGCTAAGCCACGCTAGGCACCTTCCACCTTTGCTGTTCTTTTTTAGCTCAGGGGTAGACTAGATGATTTCTCAAGATCCCTTCTAGTCCTTCATTTCTATGATTCTGGGTGCTGGAATGGAACCCTCAGTCCTCAGCTGCAGTGCTGGGTGTGATGTGCACCTCCCTAACAAATGCTGCTGCAGGATATGGTCAAGAGCAGGGTGTACATAGCATGGTTGAAGATTCAGAAATCTGAAAACTCTGTGCTATTAAGCAACAACTTAATTTGAATATATGATGGTTATGCATTATTTTATTTGAATATTTTGCATTTTTAACTTAAAAAGCTGCTTTAAAATTTGACTTTTATTCCTAGCTCTCACCACATGACCAGTTACTCTACTTGTAGGGATATGATAAGAGAGAATAAGACCTTAAAAAAATTTGAAAAAAAGAAAAAAAGAAAAGAATCTGGACATTTAGTTGTTTCAAGTCCTAATGACACTGAAATCTAAATACAAGCTGAGGTTAAATGCTTGATTTTATTATTTTTTAAAGTATTTCTGTTTACTACAATATGATGTGCTCTCCTACATGAAAAACTTCAATACACAATAAAGAAATGGGTGGAGTGAGAAGTCCAGACTCCATATGGCGATGAGAGAGGCAGAGGAACAAGGTAAATCAGTACTACCAACCACAGCATTAAACAAACAAACAAACAAACAAACAAACAAACAAACAAACAAACAAACAAACTTTAAAATATCATACATCAGGTCCCCTAAAATCATGAGATTAAAAAAAATGTGGATTGCTGTATTTATTTGTCTTCTGCTTCTTTGAGTCTATTGAGGTCATGTTTTCAGCCTTTTCTCCTCAACCAGAAGGATGATTTACCTATTTAAAAGATGAAAGCCAAAATTCTTACATATCATATGACACTATGAGCTGGGGCTTTAAGAAAAAAGCCCCCTCAAATATTGTGAAGCTTGCAAATAACGACAACAACAAAAAGTGACAGTTGGCAACACTAGCAACACTAAAAAGAGCCAAGTTAATTTATTGAATGCTAGACATTACCCTTGGGAGGAAGAGCTCTGAAACTCTTGGCTCCTTTGGGGGAAGCTCTCTCTCTCTCTCTCTCTCTCTCTCTCTCTCTCTCTCTCACTCTGAGGCTATGTCTACACTTGCACTTTTAAGTTGACTTAAACTAAGTCGACTTAAAGTCAACTTAGTTAAGTCGACTTAGTGCGTCTACACTATACAATTAAGTCGACTTAAAGGGGACCTAGCAAAGTTGACCTAGAGCATCTTCACTTGATGCCTAGGTTGACTTCTAGGGGATAGGTGGACCTTGGGCAGGTCCATGGTGGCAGGGGGGGCTCCCCTTGTGTGCAATGGGGCAAAGGAGGACAGGGACCCTGGCAGGGCATGTGGGCAGGGTATGATGCTGTCTGGATTTAGGGAAGCATTTATGATATTATTTTCTATTCATATATCATAAATGCTATAATCCATAGGAACTATGTCATGCTTGGTATCAATAGAAAGGTAGTAATTTGCTGGGAATGATTATGTAGTTTATGTCTAGGACTTGTATTTGGATTAGAAGTTAGTTTAGTTAGAAATTTGGTGTTATATCTATACTTTAACTTGTGTGATTTTCTGGAAATGTCTGCGTAAAACCATTGTCTCCTTAATGTTAAGGAATGTGCCAGGTGATATGGGCCCAGGGAGTAACCTGATGAGCCATTAAGGACATAAGGAATACAGTATCTGGAATCAGGACTTTCCTGGGGAGGATATGTGTGGGGAGAAGGGCTTAGTTGTCTAGATGGGGCTTGGGCTGTTGACCAGTGGCATTCAAAATCACAGGCCTGTCCAAACAAGAGCCCCATTTCACAGTCTTGCTATAGGGCAGTGCCCTTTTATGGCATTCCCATGATCAACTCCCCACAGATCAACAAAAACATCATCTCCTCAGCCTGGATGGCCTCCAGGTGGTGCAAAGGAGGTGGCAAGATCTTCCTGAAGGACAGATGCAGAGGCAAAAGCAGCCAATGATCCATTCCAATTCCTTACAGATTTTTTTATTTTAAATTTTACTTCGTCTAGTTCATTATGAGTGTGAGGCCGCAGTTCTTCCTTCTGAGAAATCCCCATTAGTGCCTAGAGGTGTTATGCGTGGGGAAAATGATTGGACTTCCTGGCCCAAACAGGATGTCAATGAAGTTGAAAGCAGTTGGAGTATTACCTTCAACATGAGCAGGCTCATTTTCATTACAACAGTGACCCAGAGGTCCCAAATGAAACCAAGGGCCACAACGTGCTAGGCATTATACAGAGAAACAGTATGAGAGATCTCCTGACCTGAACAGCTTACAATCTAAATAGGGGACAGAGATGAAGTGGGAGAGAGGGCAGAAGAAAGTGAAGTGCATTACCCAAGGTCCATAACATAACTGAGAATAGATCCCAGATCTCCTGAATCTCTGTCCAAGGCCCTCCCAGTAGATCCTACCACCTCTCTCAACTGGGCCAGTGTCATCCATTTTAAATGATCCCTCCTGTCTCATTTGTTTCATTGCACACACTTCATGTATTCGTACCTCTCCTAAACGTACAAAGCTTTAGGGATAGGAAAATACACATTTATTTTATGTGCCAGGATTGATCCTCAAAATTTGTTTAGAGTGAAAAAGTTATGCTAAAATACTACTACACATGACAGGCAAATAGTAGATGAACAAGGCTCTTAGTTTTTTTTGTTTTTTGTTTTCCCTTCCCCAGTTTGATTGTAATGTATTATGACATTTTATATCACCTGAGGATCTGCTCCATGGTCTCTCATAAAATAAAATCCCTGATTGTTTAACATTTAATTCACAGGGGTGCCTAGCACTTTACAAAAAAGTAAGAAGACAGTACCATAGCCTGAAGATATAACAATGAGTAGGAGCAAAAATAATATGGAGTATAAATGAAGGGAAGAATGAGGATTACAAGGGGTTGCCTATGTTAGGAAAAGAGACTGAGGGTAGGTCAGAGTTAGCTCATACATATTATCTATCCACAACCTAAATGTGACTTTTTCTTTACTTTAGGTACAAGATGAATGTGTTTTACCCTGATTTAGCTAGTCAAGGTGGATTTTACACTTTTCTCTATGATAGACCTTGACCAGTTAAATCAAGGTAAATGATAGTGTAGATTGGTAGCTATCTTATCAACCCAAAAAAGATCCAGTGCTGCAACCCTTCCCATCCTTGCCCCACAAGTCCATTTCAGGCCTTGCCTCAGAGTATAATATATTGTTTTAACACAAAACCCACAAGTAATAGCAAAGCAATTTCCCTGACCAGCTCAGAGGCATGTTCCCAGCCAAGCTCTCACTCTCCATAGAGCACTGACTCCCAGCTCTGCTTCCATTTGAGCACAGACTGCTCTTATATCACAACAGGCCCAAGTTTGAATCACATGCTCCCCATCACATTTCCATGACAGGTGCAGCTTCTTCCCATGCATGTTAAAGAGCCATGTCACAGGTATTATTAACTCTCTGCCTTAAATCATGGGCATAAGTGTCCTGTTAAGAGTCCATTAAAGGTACTTACTATATTGTCATCAATTACCTCAGTTGAGAAAAGGGACAGTTTGAGAGGACCCCAAAACCTGTGGAATTTGATCTGATGAGGGTCTCAGTTTTAGATTTTGTCTTGTGGCCCCAAAGGACTCAATGCAACCCTGAAATATTGAGCTATGTGTGTACTTGGTAGCTAGCTGTACCTTTGGTTCTTAGATACCAGTAAACCCCCGATTCTCTAAAGAATCGCCCAGCTCAGTTCCCGGGCTCTTGCTGACAGCAGGAGCAGCTGGGGGATCGAGGGGTGGCAGAAGCTCCGGCGGAGCTTCTCCCGCCCCCCCGAACCCCTGGACTGAGCTGGGGGTCCGGCTCCGCTTCGAGCCGGCACCCAGCTCAGTTCCCTGGCTCCTGCCGACAGCAGGAGACGCTGGGGGATCAGGGGATGGCAGAAGCTCCGGCAGAGCTTCTGCCACCCCCCAAACCCCTGGACTGAGTTGGGGGGCCGACTCCGCTTCGAGCCGGCCCCCCAGCTCAGTTGCTGGGCTCCACTTGTGAGCAGGAGCGGGGGCGCTTAAGCGCCGCCGCTTCTGCTCAGAGCAGGAGCAGCTGG
>ML685787.1:768975-857287 GCA_007922175.1 Pelusios castaneus
TCTGCTGAGAGCTGGGGGATCAGGGGCGGCAGAGGCTCCCGCGGAGCATCTGCCACCCCCCCGAACCCCTGGACTGACCTGGGGGGCCGGCCCTGCAGCTCAGTTCCCGGGCTCGGCTCTCAGCAGGAGCCGCAGTGCTTAAGAGCTGCGGCTTCTGCTGAGAGCTGGGGGATCAGGGGCGGCAGAGGCTCCCGCGGAGCGTCTGCCACCCCCCGAACCCCTGGACTGAGCTGGGGGGCTGGCTCCACTTTGAGCCGTCCCCCCAGCTCAATTCCCAGTCTGCTGCCAACAGCAGGAGCCGCTGGGAGATTGGGGGGGTGGCAGAAGCTCCGGCGGATCTTCTGCCGCCCTCCGAACGCCTGGACTGAGCTAGGGGGCCGCTCCGCTTTGAGCCGGCCCTTCAGCTCAGTTCCAGCCCCCACCCAGTCTCCTTGTCCCCCTCACCCCTCTAACCCGGCCACTATCCTTGTCCCCCCCACCCCTCTAAACCGGCCACTCTCCTTGTCCCCCCCACCCCTCTAACCCGGCCACTCTCCTTGTCCCCCCCACCCCTCTAACCCAGCCAGTCTCCTTGTCCCTCCCACCCCCTCTCCAGGCCTCCCTCCAGCCCCCTTACTTGGCCGGAGGCTCGGAGCTGCCGCAAGAGCCGGCAGAGCCGCTTCTGGGCCAGGCTGCCCCCGCCCTGAGTAGGCTCTCTCTGAGCATGCTCAGAGAGGGAGATTTGAATCTCCCCAGCCCGGCCGCAGCAGGACGTGGATTCAGCTGCTGCACGCGCAGCTGCGTCCCCGCTGTGCATATATACCACTGTCGTTTAGGTATATAGATATGCTTGTTACCACCTTTGACACAATACAGTGTTCTCTTTCTCTTTGGCAGGAGTGGAGCATAGAGCACTTGTTGAAAAGTAGCAGAGAAAGGGCAAGTTACACAATGTTGATTTCATCTTCCAGTTGCTTCTACAGATACCCAGGATTGTTACTGCAAAGAGCAATTTGCATACCTATAACAGCAGCTGAAAAAATAAGGAGCTTGTCCAGTTGCCTCCAATGGTGCTCATAATTACATAAGAGGAAACTGGAGCCACCAGCAGAACAGTTAAAAAGATTATCTAGGATCCTAATAACTATTTTTCATCTGCTGTAGTTGGTAATATGAATGTTACATGATCATAAATGGAAAGGGAGGAAGTCTGCACAATTGTATAAACATAAACGGCCACAAGATTCTCTCTGTACTAGGATGTTGTCCACACAATGACTATATTTGAAGACCATTGCTCTATCTTAACTAAAAGAATAAAAAAGATCAACTTGCTAATATTTTTGCTTCATGATATCAGCTCTATAAGTGCCTCACCACCCCTCTTTTGCATAATTACTCCATTAGCAAAGAAGTTGATATTTCACTTCCCAAAGACTGTTAAAGAATCCCTTCAGGAAGAAGGCAATGCATGTCCCAGCTGAAGAGTCTCTTTATAGCCATTTTTGCATTAGGATCATTTTTTTGAGGTGGTGGGAGCTAAAGGCAGAGGGAGAGTTCATGATCAATATTGCCTAGGCATTCAGAACCTCCTTCTTCTGCATTTTCATTTCCCTGGGGAAGTATTAGTTTTTCCTCTGTGTGCGAGTGTGCACATGGGTTGTTGTTGATTTTTTTTTTCTTTAGTAGAAACCCTTTTGTTGTTTCTTTACTCAGAAGTTTCCAGCCATCAGTTTTAAAAGCTGGCAGTTGAATCACTGTCTCATAAGCTTGGTACAAGTTATAGGTCATAGGATACACACAGAGATGCATATAATGAGAATTCCTCCTCATGTACAGTAGATGAACCACCAAGGTATCAAAGAGCAGATTTCTGTTTTCCAAATACTCAGTGCTGCAACGTGTTCTGGACTGGGTAGAGTAATGAAGGGTCAAGCAGGATCATAGCAACCTGACAAGCTCTTACTAAATTCAAGCTGCAGTCACTGCAATCTCAGATTCAATCTTATTAGTAGAAAAATGGATGTATCAGAAATGACATTTTAGCACTAGAAATACCGCCAAAAACTGTCACAGAAGGCTTTACTTTAAATCTTACTTTGTGACTGGCTATTTTATCACTACAGTGGGCTGCCAACTAGCTCACCCAATCTTATTGGGTGCTCAGCAGCCAACCTAGGTAGTCATGTTACAAACATTTTCCGTGAATTTTTGATTGTTTGTTGTTGGTTATGAGTGCTGAAGCATTTTATTTAGCATCAGAGATGGGGACTAAATCTAAAATGTCACATGAAAAGCACTTTCTCATCAGTAGAAGCTCCTTCTCAAGACCAAAGCCTTTTTCAGAGATCATTCCAATATTGATCTTGAGTCTAAATGGGCAGGGGCTCATCTGACCTTGACCTTAGGTGTGACCATGTAGGGTTATTAATCTCTTATAACAATTGAAGACGTCCATTTTATGATATCAATATGTGTTTCAGACCTCATCGATCTTATCAGCATGTTATTATATGCTTTGTAACATGATGTGGAACTAAATGTCAGGCAACAGACGGCTGTAAAACATACGCACTATGTTTTCCTAGTACACACAGTGAATTTTCATTAAGCTCTGTAATTTCTTCTTTTGTCTTTGCCAGAGAAAAGAAAGTATTTAAGTTGGCGTGCTGCCTGCCTAACAGTAAGAAATATCAGTAAATCTTTTGTTAAATCAAACTGGATCACATGTGACAATTAAAAAACAGCTATCAGTATTAATTCAACATCTTTTATCTTTAGAAAGCCCACTGTGTATCAAATGCATGTTGTTTTACTGTCTGTACCCAATCAGAATAAATATACAGAAGGTGCAAACTAATACATCGACACATTATAGATTGAGATTGTGAAGATATAGGCAGACAGAAGACAGTATATAATAAATACAGTATTTCTGGAAGTATGCCAGGATGATAAGTTCCACACACCCACCAAAAATCACCATTATTTTGATAAATTCTTGAAAGAAAAAGGAGAAGCTGTAGTTAGCAATATACAGTAATATAGTGTATATAAAAGGGCTTTAGTACTAATTGGAATGAATTCATACCTTCCCCATCATAAGTCAAAACTGCACAAGCTCTCTCTCCCTAATAGTGTGGCAAAAGTAGCCTCACTTCCATCTATTAATGTCATCTCTTGTGTGGCTGTGAAATTTGCCAGAACTGATTAGAGCAGATATTAAATGATAATTGGACATTTAGTGCTCGTCAAACAGAAAGTGACAGATGGGCCACTAATTAAATTATAGTTTTGACATTATTCACAGTGGTTTATGAATCTTCACTAGTGACCTTCATGCATCTCTTCTTTCTTTTTTGGCTGGTAAGAAAAAAGGGAACTATTAAAAAAAATATTAACAAATGAGTGAAAAGGTTAAAAGATAATTAAAAAGCAGATTTAAAAAATATAAAAGTCCATGCAATTAATCATAAAATAATGCAAGATTTAAAATAATGCAACATTTAAAAATTGTAACAAGCTTAAATGGTTTAAGTAGGGAGGAGAAATCAAATGTACACTGAATTATCAACAAAGATGATAAGAGATGTTTTCCATAGGCTTTCATTAAAGTTTTAATGAAAAAGGCCAGCGCTCTAGCCTGTTTCAAAAAGGATATTCTAATTCTATGAATGGAAATCTAGTGCTTTTTGTTGTATACTTTTCTTCTTATTAACTGAATCTTGCATTACCAACTATCTTCACCAGCTAAATGAGGAGGTTTTACCGAAAAAAAAGAAAATGAACCCAGAATACTAAGTCACGGTTGCTGAACCGGAACTACATTTTCTTTTTCAATTAAAAAGGAAAACACAGTGGTAATTACTTTCTAACTTTGGTTTCAACAGTTTTGCCTCTGTGCTTGAGTCACTGTCCGTAAGAGTAACAATCTGGAAGGGTCTTAACCACACCTCCAGAAATAAGTTAACAATCTCAGTTTCTGCAAGCTCTACTGTCTTTAACCTTCAGATTTTTTCAAACATCTCTGAATCTCAGTTGACATGTGAACAGAGATTATGGTTGAAAGTCAGTATGGAACTCAACATTTGATCAAATATAAATGATGAAAGTAAGGTAAGTGATCCAACTAAATTCAGATAGTTAGAGAAGAGAAATAAATATCTATAGCAAAACAAACAGTAAAATGTAAAATTTTCCTGGAATTCAATTTATTGTGAATAAGAAAATCTAACCATCACACACTGGTAATATAAATACCTCAAAAAAATCCTGTGTAAATTGTAAAACATCCTACCCAAACAGTAATGCTTAAATGCTGAAGACAAATTAAACTGTTATTGTTTTAAAAGCATGGCTCTCCTTGGTGTTCTCAGGAGTTTCCTGCTGTGAAAGTCATCTGAACATAATAGAAAACTCCTTGGTTCATTTATACTCAATTGGCCTTTCTTCTACTCTTAAATAAACTGGCATAAACCTAAAGTAACACCACCATCTTCAACAGTTACACAAGGTTTATATTTCAGCTTCATTCTATGTGATCTGTTCTGTAGTAGGTCTTTGCAGAGTTGGTGACCTTCCTCCCACTTATATGTTCAAGTTGCATCTCCAACCTGAGGTACAGGAGTGTTGTATCAACCAAGTGAAATTGCTTCATTCTTTCTCATTATGCCTGTTCAACTCATAGCATTATAATCTGAAGTGCCTTCAAAGACACCAAAATTCTGCACAGATTTTCCCCTTTAATATTTATTTCCCACACGCAGAAACACTTTGCATTTCTGTGCCTCAAAATAGGGCTTAACTGTCACTAATGTAGTGTGTAGTAGATCGTGTAATGACTACCTATATGGGGTGAATTTCACTCTTTATGAATGCACTAGCCTTGATGCGCATGAATAAGAGTTATAGGATCTGTCCCTCAATGTTTAAAGAGGAAAAGGCATTTCCTTCCTCTCAACTCCTTTGATATTTCCAGTCCTGCTTGGATCAATCTGTGAGCTTTCATGTCTTTTATGGAATGTTTTGCCACTTGCACTACTTTAAACAAAGTTTGTTTGCTGTGTATGAGCTGAGAATGGAGGACTGGATATAGTGCAGTCAGTATCCATATTAAATTAAGTGACACTTCTTAAAGTTGGGGGTTGGGAGGAGAGGGACGGGGAGAGGAAGGAAGGGCTAGCAATCAAACTGAGATGAATTAAAAGAGACTTTGATCCAGAGTTTATTGGTCTTGAAGTGAAGGGGGCGAGAAGACTATGAAAAGCATAGACCTCCTGGGATCCCCATATGGAAGAGGGATAAACACCTCGTAAGTTAGTCTGTTGTGTTGTTTTAAGACCTTTCCCCTCTATGAGTCTTTTATTATACATAAATAATATCTTGTTTTAAGAAAACTGTTTGGTTATTGGAGTCTCTGCTCCCAGAGAAAACAAAACTGCAGATATCGAAGGCAATAGTGGTTGATCTTGGGGAACTGCAGTCCAGAACCGAACCTGAGAATAAAAGAATTGCATGATTCCACATCCAAGCCAGATACCTGAGTTGGGGCACATGAAGAGACCAGGAGGGGGTCAAAGAAGCAGTTAGCCAGGTAATCAACACAAAATATACATAATATACCTAAAGGAGTGAACTGATTATTGTACCCTTGTCCTCCTGTTGCCCTTCAACAAATTTTTTGTTCTCACTTGTTTGATCATAAAGGCTCATAGGATATTTGGGGAGCTTCATGTATATTTTACATGCTTTTGTAAAGCACACACTCCTGGCCCTGTGAATCAAATACCAATAATAATATAAACCTTTAATCATGGAAAATTAATTTCCTATTTTTTCATTCAACAAGAAAAGCTAACTATTTCCACCCCAACATCTCAGCTGTCATCAACTATTGTTACGCTGGAGGCATTCCTGGTTTTTAGATCTTTAATAATTTATGATGTCTAGATCAGGCCACTTGTTAAATGCTATGCATGATTTTTTGAGAGTGCTTTCAATCACAGGAGTGGTAGTGATTATGCAAAATAATGACTCAAAATTAAGGAAGATGCATTTTTAATCTTTATTCCTATATTCACTGCATTTCTTAATTAATTTTTGTAGTCATGACTGATAATATTTTTAATTTGTTCAGCAAGAGAGATTCATTTGATCAGTTTCTTGGAAAATTAGAAGGAATTCAGGAGTGAAGTGGTATTGCATGTCTGAATGAACAATGGCAACTCATTATTTTCCTCAGGACCATAGACATAAAAAAGTATTTAACAATTGATCTAATGAGATTGGTTTCAAGAATAAGAAGTTCATTTTCTTTGTGAATGGCACTTCTGCAATGAAAATATAATTTTAAAAAGAATAAAATATAATTCTTTAGAACTGAGATGTTTGGGTTTTAAAATGTCATAAAATAAATTATCTTATTTTATCAACTGATCTTAGACTTTCAAAGGATATACATTGATATAGATCTCCATCACTGCTTTGCTAAGACCAAAGGGGTCCCCCACACCTTTCCCTTCTGTTCTGGTAAGAATGGCTTTCCTACAGCTCCCCCTTCTGCTTGCTTTGGGTGCTCTGATGTACCCTTCCTGGGTACAATATTTTATCCACTGGTGCCCTTATTCTTTATGACATATATTTTTCCCTTTGGGACTAATCCACAGTTCATTGAAACTGCTGGGAGTTAATGTCAATGGATTTTGGATCAGAGTCTTTGTCTTCAAAATCTATTAACATCAAAGAAACTGGCTCCCTTTATTCCTGCTTTATCTAAATCTGTTTGCCTATGCCTGATTATTAATTAATAAGGATGACAATTATAATAACAAATACATATTTTTGGTTAAAAAGTTAAGCTATTTGTAAAGGTCTTTAACAACACACATTCTTTAAAAATCTCTATAAGAGGAACACTAATATGCCCAGAACAATACCTACATAAACATGGTGATGTGAGACAGTTTATAGAATTAATTATTAATTAGCATTTATGTATATATATTTCTAAATTGGGTGCCATGGTTAGGCTCCTTTTCATCAATGAATACCATGGACTTAAACACATAACAGATTCCTCAAACAAACAAACAAACAAACAAACAAACAAACAAATCCCTGCAATCCTTTCTCAAATACATTTAATCCACTCTTTAATTCAGAATAGATTTCCCAAGGAACATTTTACCTGTAACAATCACAGATGAACCTGAGGCAGGAGTTTTTATATCACTTCAGATGAGTTCTAAAAATCTCTCAGGGGCTTGTAATTGTTTGGAATCCACATGATACTACAGCTGAAGCACTAAATAACAATAGTATTTTAACTGCTTATTTATTGAAGTTAAAATACATTTTTGTTTAATAGAGATTATGAAAATTCTGTATTATACAGTGGGTGACATAAATGTTTATGTAATAGCTACAAATGATGTATAGATTATTTATTAGACGAGAATGGAAATTTGAAAGACACATTTATGTTCTACAAGGGTTATAATAGCCATTTTGGTAACTCTAAAATACAAGCAGAAGGAATAGACCACAAGAGAATTTCAACAAATGATTGATCTCAGACTAGTTTAACTAGCATGATCCAGCAGGCTTTGAGTAGCTATGGGATACCACAGCAGGAACTATTGTTTTTAACAGAGAAACATTTGAGTCCACTTTATCTAAAACACTTGTAAGACAAGAGACCAATATCAATACAGCTTTGCGCAGTTTTTCAGAAACATTCTGAAGATTCATGAGGAGGGCATGCTGGCTTTCTATGAAGCACTAGCTGCTGGCCACTGCTGGTATCAGAATAACAGACTTGATGAATCCAGCGGCTTGATCTCTTATGGAAAATCCTAAATTCCAATGTGCAACAAACCAATACATTATTACAGTAATTATAACTTGAAACCATGCTGTCAGTTTCAGTGAATGTTTGAGGTGTTTGATACCATCAGTGTTTACATGAAGAGGAGGATTTTGACAATCATTCAGGTATCCAAGTTACTGCCACTTACTAGGATGCACTATCAGTTGTTCTGCTTGCTGGTCTTAGCCATTTTCAGGCCTTTGCAGGAATTTACCATAAATAGGCAAATCAGGAGTGTGGGGTGGTGTTGAGGTAGACCGTAAACAGGTGAGGTGAGCCCGGATCTCTGCATTCTCTCTCTCTCTCTCTCTCTCTCTCTCTGAATATGCTGGAGTGAATGTCTGTGAAAAACAGGAAGTCTGAATATATTTTAGAATTGTTGGTATAGGGGAATTTAGCTATCGGACTAAGCTTAAGACTGCTTGTTAACAATATATTTTGTTAGTGACATGTCTCTGTAACTCATGTTTTTGCCCAATAATTGATTTGTTTGGTCAGCTATGCAACCATTTTCTTGAATGACATTTCTCTAACTCTTGGGGTTTAAGAGTGAGATAGTGAGCCTAAGTCAGGCGGATCTCTTCTTGGACACATTGAAAAGATCTCCAGGTACAGATGAAAGGACTGACCCCCTGGAAATCTGACTGATTCACCTGAAGACTGCCTCAAACTTATGGGGTAACTAACTAAGTTTTGGGGTACTCTAGCCACTGATTGTATTTTTATGTGCTTAAAACTAGTAAGTGGTGACTTCAAGTAAAGGTAATTCCGATGTGAATTGCTGACAACCAATAAAGTAAAGTTTTAAGTTAAGAGCACTTGGTTTTGACTTGTCTGTGCCAACCAGATAGCCAGCAAAGGTACTCTGTTTCCTTTGGTTTATTTCCTGATACCAACTACCAGAAACTCAGGCAAAGTCTACACTGGCCTCGGATTTTGGCTACGTAAAATAACTATGTATCTCCCTTCGATTTCCTAACTCCTACTCACAGTGGCGTCTTCAGTTCACTGAGTAGACGGGAAATGCCATCCCGTCAACTCAGAACTACTCTCTTTGAATGGGTGGTCTTAACACATTGACTGCCCAATTGATTGAGTAGGTTTTCATTGACTAAGTCGACTTACAAAGTCTACACTAGACTCTGAAGGCGACGGAGAGCCACAGCTCCCAGCCCCCTGGGACTCCCAGGGACAAGGGACCCGTGGCTCCCTGGCAGAAGGAAGCCAGAGCTCCCTTCTCCCTGGGACTCGCACGGGTCCCAGCAAGAAGGCAGCCGCAGCTGCCCTCTCCCTGGGACCTGTGTGGGTCCTGGCAAGAAGGCAGCTGTGGCTGGGGTCCCAGGGAGAAGGCAGCATGGCTCCCTGCTTGCCAGGACCCTGAGGCTTCCCGGCAAGAAAGGAGCACAGCTCCCTTCTGCCAGGAAGCCGCGGGTCCTGGGGAAAAGGGAGCTGTGGCTCCCCTGTCCTGGGGAGCCACAGCTCCCTTGGCCCAGCCCTAGGTCCACTTAGGGAACTAAGTCAACCTTGGGTGTCCACACCGGTTTTAGGTCGACTTAACAAATCGACTTAATAGTTAAGTTGACCTAAACAGCAGTAGTTATTAAGTCGACTTAAGGAAACCCTTAAGTCAACTTAATGAAAGGCTGGTGTGGACACGAGGTTCTTTAGGTCGACTTAAGCATCCTTAAATCAACCTAATTTTCAAGTGTAGACATACCCAAGGACTCCAAAGTTTTTTATCACCTGACAGGAAACACAGACACCGATCTCTGAGAGGTCAGCAAGAGACATTGTACTTACATGCTTTTCTGTGGTGCTGGTCATTGTGATACCTAAATCTCTCTCATACAACAATGGATCTAGTGTTAAAAAGATCCTAGGGGTATGCTGGAAGTGAGATTCCCAACCTGAGTATGCCGATTCGCTCTAACTCTGCTTGAGTTAGCTCACTAAAAATTTCAGAGTGGATGTGGGCAGTAACTCAAGCTTTCAAGCCCACCTTATCTTTTAGGACTGAGCTTGGGTGGCAGCTTCTGCTCACTCTGCGACATCTACACTGATATTTTTAGTGCACTAGCTGGAGCAGAGCTTCTGTGAATCTATCTGCACATCTGGGAGGCTCACTCCCAACTGCAGAATAGACATACTCTGTAAGTAGGCAAGAGTAATTATCCTCATTCTAAAGATGTTGAAAAAGATATAGAGAAATTAAGTGACAGGTCCAGAGGTGCTGTAATGAGTAATCTCTGAGCCTGATCACCTGAGGGCTCCATGTCAATCAATCAGCCAATTCAGAGGCAAAGTTCTAATCAAGTGACCCAAAAGCCAGGATTGGGCTTCCAAGAAGAGGAGCCACCCCATGCTCAGTGTTGCTACCTCACCATGAATATCCCTTGCTGCTTGGTGGTTCTGACAGACTGATTCTCTTTTAGCTTTGTTCCAACTCTGCTCTTGGTTCTTGATTGCTACTTTGACCCCTGGCTTTGGTTCCTAGCCTGAGCACTAGGCCTGATCACTGCTTTTTCAACCACAAAACCTAACCATGCACTTCTCATTTTCCGACAGTTGCACAGGTTGTGTGTGGTATCATTGGACATAGAACCGAAGTCCACTTCTTTCTTGCCCAGTATTTTAGCCTCCACATCATCCTTCTACCTTCTTCAATCCCCATGTTAGGTAATATACAGCCAGTTATATCTTAATTTGTCAGCATCCTTATTGGATTGCATGAACTCTGATTGCTTTGCATGAAGATGTTGACACACAAACTCCCTCTCTGAAAATCAAATTCATCTTGTTCATTACAGAAGATCATTACTAAAGATTTTTTTGAGAGGAATATGCATTATAAATTGCAGTTTCATAATAATATGTGATTTTGTTTCCAGGGATGACCTTTGGCATAGACATATGGATTAATCTGAACAGTTATTTTGGACATAATGACTTACTGTCATTTTAACAAATGGAAAAATAATCCCACAAAATTCTAATTACTTATTCTTTCTTTTTTTTTATCTAGATAGGTTTGTAATGACAATGATTGTAAATCATGTGCTTCCAAACCCAATGTACAGGTTTGAGATTACTTCCTCTAACAGCAAATGAACAAAAAAATTGAAAGAGAATAAGAAAGATATATGGAAAAATCTATGCAAACGAAGCATTTTAATGAAAACTTTTAAACTGATGCACAGGGCTAAAATGTCACTTTCATTAAGCTGTTTTTAGTAAATGTCAGATAAATAGTTTACAGTGCTCTGGAGCCTTCTTGACAGCCATCTCACTTTAGATAGGACTGGTACTGAAAATTATGTTCTATTATGTATATTGTATGGCCTGTCCCTTTTTAGGATTAATATAACATATTTATGTAATCTATTAATATGCAGGGTACCACTGATGATATTTCCTCTCTCTTCCTCTCCAGGTTATTGAGACATCAACAATACTCACAATTATGGTCACAAAGTCAGTGGGAATACTGATCTTGCAGCAAATGCATTTTCAGTCGTAATCTGAGATACTTGTAGATTATGATATGGTTAAACCTATTATAATCTGATTTCTAATGCTACTGCTCACTAAAAGTGTATTTCAGATTTGTTCTTCAAGAGAGTTTGAGCATACTATTTGCCGTTTAGCTATTTTTATTTCACTCACAATATTTTGAGGTAGAAATAGATAGAAATGTACCAGTATTTAAAAGATATTTCCACCTATATCACACCTCTGATACTGTTTCTCCTCTATGTGCAAGAAACAAGGAAAACCAAATTAGATAAACAGTAAACAGTCTCTTATCCCTCTCACTAAGGGCTTGGTCCAATGCCCATTGAAATCTACAAGAAGACTCTCTTTGACTTCAATGGAATTTGGACCTGGGCCTCATTGATAAGATCCAGAAGACACTAAACTCCTTTTAGATTTGTCAATCAAATAAGAATCAAAAATTGCTATTCTCATCAACCTGGACCATCTGAGAAATTGCTTGATCCTCTTCACTCTGAATCAGCATTCTCCAAGGAATAATCCATCAACTGAGACAGCATTGTATTAAAAAATGTAATATTTCCATTTCTCCCCATTCTTCTAAGCACCCATCACTAAATGAGAATAGAAGTTACAAATTTAGGCTCAAATCTGTACTCAGATGAATTCTGAAACTATAACCCAGAACTAAGCCATTCTCCGCTTTCATGGGCAATACAAGCCAATTAAATTCTTGTTGATATTCTCTGTCTTGTAGTGATGATTAGGTGGGTAAATTGAACTGCTAATGTTTATGCAAATTTTGTTCTTTTGGCTTTTTATGGAATCATCTCATCTGTCATATTATGGCAGGTGGAGTCTTAATTTTACAATGCTTGGTGAACAAGAAAGTTGATCTTTGTCTTTCCATTAGCTCTGAAGCTGTGGCTATTGGCAAAAGATGGCATCAAAACTCTGCTTGACTTGATTTTTTGTACCATGGCAGTAGTTCAAAGCTATCTCTTTGTCATATTTATCTTCTCCATCCTCCACTGGCAAAATTCTTCACCTGCCCATTTTTAGTACTATTGTAATTATATGTTATACAAACTCACATTTAAAAAAAACACCCAATACTGGCTTGTACTACTTGGGGGGATTTAACATACTCTTACCACTTGGCCTATGCCTCTATGGTACCCAGCATCTTCTAGGCCCCTGTCAAATAAAGGGCTATAGCATGTGCTTATCATCAAAATAATTACTCACATGCTTTAAATTACACATGTAAGTCAGTGATTTGCTGGATATGTGTGCTAGTCTTGCCTCTTCAAGGACAATTTATACAAAGGCAATCTTCTCCCTGTAAGATAGTAACTCCCCAGGATCACATAACAGATTAACTATTGCCCTTTTTTCTCTCTTTCTGCCTTCTGGAATTGAAAATGAATACCTAACAATTTGTTTGAGAATGGTACTAGCATATTCCAAATAATAATTAGAACCCATTCATATTTGATTAAAGCAAAGTGTTATTGATTTAAATGTACAGTAGAAAGAGACAGAAAACAAAATACATTTCAGAACGACTCATCAGAATAAGTAATACTTCTGTGAGCACAGCTTTGCACAAGCAAGTCATCTGACTGTATGTAAATCATTGATCAATTACTATTTTTTCTTGTATGAACTATTTTGCTACTTCTTTAAAAAAAATCATTTGATAGCTTTTGTAATAGTGCATAACATAAAACAAGATTATAAATTTTTATAGAAAATAAACTTATCAAAGTATGTAGGACTCCTGTACATTTCAGCTGTATAGTTAATTGAAATGCCAGCATTAAGATTCTTAGGATATGTCTACACTTGTAAAGTTAAGTCAACTCTGTGAAGTCGACTTAACGAGGTCAACTTTAAGTCGACTTAAAGTCAACCTTGTTAAGTCGACTTAACAGAGTGGCTACATTTTAAGTTGAATTAAGTTGACCTCGTTATGTCGACTTAACAGTAGACATAACTGTCCACACAGGCTTTAAGTCAACTTAAGAAGTCGACTTTAGGCTTAAGTCGACCTTCAGAGTTAGTGTTATTAAGCTGACTTAAGGAAGGGCTTAAGTTGACTTAATAAAAGCCCAGTGTCGAACTAAATTGCCAGTGTAGATGCAGCTTTAGTTTATACTGTTGCTATACAGTTCATTGTGACTTAATGTTTAAAAATAAATATGCTATACCACTATTTGCACTTAGTTCTGATCTTTCCACATTTACAGTGAATAGTAACTTACTCAAGGTCAAAGTAAGAGTAAAGTGACAAGCACCTTACTAAGGATCTTGAAGCATAAAAAATACCATACTGAGTCAGATCAGTGAACAGTCTAGCCCCAAACCCTGTCTCTGACAGGGCAGCTGGAGTGATAAAACCCTATCTTCCTCTCCTGGCTTCTGGAGGTCAGAGGTTTAGGATAGCCCCAAACATGGAACTGTATTCCTGATCATTTTGGCTAATACCCATTGATTGACCTATCCTACATGAATTTATCTAGTTTTGTTTTAATTCAGTTATACTTCTGGCCATCACAACATCATATAACAATTAGTTTCACAACTGTTTGTTGTATGGAAAACTACTTCCTCTTGTTCGTATTAAATCTGCTGCCTATTAATTTCATCAGGTGATCTCAAGTTATTGTAACATGGGAAAGGGTGAATAACACTTCTCTTTTAATTTTTCTACATCATTCATGATTTGATAAACCTCTACTATACTCCCCTTTAGTCATCTCTTTTTAAACTGAGCATCTCTTATCTTTTCAGTCTCTCCTGGTATGCAAATTGATCCATAAACCTCAATCATCTTTTTTTGTTCTATACCTTTTCTAGTTCCACTATATTCTTTCTGAGATGGAGCAACCAAAACTGGATACAGTATACAAAAGGATAGACACATCATAAATTTATATGGCATTATATTTTCTGTCTTATTTGTTATCCCTTTCCTAACATTCTGTTAGACTTTGTGATCTCTGCTGAATATTGAACAGAAGTTTTCAGAGAACTATCCACACTGAAGTCAAGATCTCTTTCTTTAGTAGGTACAGCTTATTTAGAACTCATCATTATCCATGTATAGTTGGGATTATTTTTTTCCAGTATATATTACTTTGCATTTATCAATGTTGGTCACCACTTTCTGAAAACTAAGTATCCTTCAGGACCCTCCACTTGGACATCTGAAAAATGAGGCACTCAAAATCTCTAGTCACTTTGAAAAACTTGGCCCACTTTTCATTCTTGTCTTTGCATATAACCTTTTACCCCTCATATCAGTTGGCACCAAATGAACATAGATATTACTATTTGTAGAATATTGTGTTTTGTGTTTAGATGATGTGGAATTTTACCATTAGTGCAAAAGTAACCTTGTGATGAAAATCTACTGATTACGTGAATTACTTTTATCAAGCTTGCCACGAATTATTCACAAAACATAAATGGGGTTTTCATGCATCAGCAAGATCTGCAGCCACATAAACTGCTTTTGAGTACCATTACTAAAAACATAAGACTTTTAGTGCTTTGCTGAAAAACAGAAAGGTTGAATTTCAGGCTGTGAAATTCAGAGAACATTAGAAGGTTAAAGTGAATCCAAAATGAATAACAACCTTTTGAGATTTGCCTACTTTCAGATTCAATACCTTTTGCATGGCCTTCCATTAGTTTTTTGTGTCATATGTTCCCAGCACCTTAGATAGCCTTCTGTTTTATCTATACCTGTGAAAAATCGAGTCTTTCTTTCCCTGAGGGATATTTCTTAAAACTTATATGAATAAATTCCAAGTAACACACTGCTTTCTTGAAAGACATTCCAATTTGACATTTGTGTTTGAATTTTAAGAGAGCTTAAAAAGAGCCATTACCACCTTAGGCTGATATTGCTGTCTATTTCTGTGATAATGAGGTACCCTGTGTTTTCAACACTTGCAGTGCAGAGCTTGCTGAGAGGTGTCTTATTTGTATTCGTTTCTATTGTGTCTTCCCAAGTTCATGCCATAAATAACATTTACAAATCTTAATTCCTTTTATCATTTATGGACAGAAAAACAGCAAAGCAGAAAATGAGGAATTTTCTCTGTCAGAATGTGAAATGAGCAACTGAACCAGTGGTAAACTACGGGATTTCAATCAGTGTTCTTGATCTATTGGAAATCCTGGGTAAGATGAAATGCACTAGTGCTATGTCCAAGGAGGCAAGAAGAGTTGTGATGCTTTGAATTTACAAGGAAAGGCAAAATGGTTCAGTTCTCCTTAAAAACAGTATCCCTTTGAACTCTTGAAAAGCTTTCTGCAGCATAATTCATGACAGTATCATCCCTAACTTTAGTCCTTTAGAGTTTCAATTGTTCTTTTAGAGTTCCAGTTGTCTTTGAAAAAGAAAAAAAAAATCACTCTAAATAACACTTCCTTGATCTGAGAGAGAGAGAGAGAGAGAGAGAGAGAGAGAGAGAGAGAGAATAAGGACTGTTCAGAGGTTTGTAAAGTAACAAGATTGAACATAATTTCGGGTACAGACAGTGAGTGCTTAATTTATGGTATGGATTGGCAGAGCCAGGAATGGTCCTAAGAAAGAACTGACATTACAGAATAGGAAAAAGGATTACAGTTGCCACTGTAGAAGAAATACAATCTGTCCCTTTTTTTCCCCCCACACATGTAATTCCCATTATAATTAAGAGCACTTACCTACATATGTTCAAAGGAAAATATATCCCTCTAACTAGAGAATGTATAGATTTGCATTAATAATGTTTCTAGACTCTACATAACATTGAAAGAAACAGCATAACTATTTAACTAATCATGAATTTAGGCTAAAACTTCATATCCCTTTAACTGTTTAAATACAATGGCCTTTTCTTTTCTCTAAGGGACTCATCCTGGAAGGTGTTAAATGTCTCTTACAAAGAGCTTTAGTTCCTATAATTCCCATTGATTTAGGCCCTCATTCATGAAGCTACTTAAGCATGTGCCTAACAGTGAGTCAGTGGGTAGATCCATTGAAGTTGATGATCTATAGTTCAGCACCTTGCTGTACAAAGGCCTTAGATAGCAGCTGTGGATGCTCAAACCATTGAAGGTTTGGACCCTAAGATTTAAGTCTGTGAAGATAAATCCAATCACTCACTGGGTGGAAAGCTGTTTTGAGAAATGAAGATCTTCTAACTTCCCATCACTTTTGGGGGCCCAGATAGCCAGATATATTACAGTCAAATATTTCCTGATGGATAGTCATAAATACTTAGTTTCTGAATGTGACTGTTACTTGCATTGTTCCATCAATGAATGATACCATTTACCATTTGCCACCCTGACTAAAAACCCAGTCTTATATTCCCTGCATTTCAAGACATTGCCTCACAATGGACCACTGGGCTTGTCCAGCTGTATTTTAATTTCCATTTTTAAACAAAAGCTTTAATAATACATCCAAATATTAAAATAATCCCATGAAATTAACTGACTCCTTCCATTATGTCACAATTATGTCATGCTTTGTTCTAATAATTAACAGATTTCAACAGTTGCCTTTCTTGAAAAGATTCTATTCAACATTGTTACTTTTTAGACAGTGATGGTTCTAGAGTTTTTGGTACCCTCAGCAAACTGAGCAATGTTCTTTTTCTCTACAGTTGCTCATACACTAGACATTTTTTACCCCTAATATTTTGCTATTTCAGGCAGCCACCTGCTATGACTTTATGGTAGAACTGCTTTGATGCCCCTAACATTTTGCTACTTCAGACAGCCACCTACTATGCCTTTCTGCTAGAACTGGTTTTGTATATAGCAGCCTCTTTTTAATCATTCATAGTGCATTTCAGATGTCTGGACTTTTGTCTTGTTTTGCAAAAATATTTCAAGAGAGATCATATTAAAGACATTGGGCTCAATTGACCCTTTTACTACATCCCTTTTGCACCTATTGAACCTTGGATATAAGGGGTGTGTAGGTGGAATAGTTAGATAGTAGAGGGTGTGATTTAAGAATGGTTGCATTTTAACTATTCTCAGCTGCCAAAACAATCCCTTGGGGTTGTAGGCAGTTGAGTGTAAATTAAAGCATCCGAGAGCCCTGTTATTCACAGCCACCTAGTAAATCCAATGAGTGTGTGCGCAAAAATCAGAGGGCAGAAATGGGTCCTATTAAGTTCATACAATATTTTGTTTTCAAAAAGCACAGATGATTTTCCCCAAGAAACAGTTAGAAAATGTTCTAAAAGCAAGAACATATTTTTGCTTTGTTTCAGGCCAAAGCTCTGTAGAAACTTAAATGATCCTCACAAAATGCCTGTGAAGTAAGTATAGATGGCAAGCACCATCTTCTTTTACAAAAAAGGTAAATGGTAAACTCATATTCTTTCAATAGTCCCAGTTTCAGAATTGAATTTTATTGTCTTTTATAATATCCTTAAAAAAAAAAATAAAAAAAAATCAGGCCTGATCCACTACTGTTATGCCAAAGTAGCTCAGTTTCATAGTTATCTACATTGACTGGTATGTATATTAATTTTAGTGTAGAACACTAGTATAAATATGGAATGAGATCTATCTATCTATCTATCTATCTATCTATCTATCTATCTATCTATTAGTTTTAGGTTGACCCTAAATGACAATTTTTCAGTTTTGTATAACTGATATGAAAAAAAAAATGGGATCAAACAAAATATTTTGTTCTAGTTGAAATGAAACGTTTGTTTTCACTTTATGTGACTTTTGAATTAAATCTAGCCATTTCAAAATGAAAAGTCAAAATATTTCATCCAGAAAATGTCAAAATGAAATGTTCAGACTTTTTCTGAAATTTTTTCCTCATTTTTTTCAACCAAAACAATTTGCCATGTTTGACCCAAATTTGAGAACACGTTTGATCAATTTGAAATGTCTTTTTCAGCTAATAAACTATTTGAAGGAGAGGGAGGAAACAATTCCATACCACCCTACTCTACTAGTGCTAGATGCATTGGACCCTAACTGTATCAGTGCAGATAGAAAGATTTACCTTGAGCTGGATGCACGGCTGGCGTAAGGCAATCCTGGGCTATAGGCACACTATGACACAGGGCCACCCCTACCTCCACTCCCATGTTGTGGCTCTTCTCATTTGGTGTGTTGGAAGAGCTTCCCCTGCTGAAATAGTTTCTGCCATTTGCCAAGGTGTTTTATTATGCCAATTGGAGAGCTTTCTCCTATCAGCATCCAGTGTCTTCATCAGACATGCTGCAGGAGCACCATACAACTAGACATCCTGCTAATCACTCATTTGTTATATATTTTTACTCTGTTTCCTTGAAGTAGGCTGGTACAGTGTTTCCATCTTGCATATTTATGTAAGTAACATGTAGGTAGACACAAAGCATGTGTTTATTTTGTTCCTTTGGTCTGGATCCAGGAATGTGTAGTTTACTATACTTACGACAAGAACTTTTCCTTCTATCTTCTCTTGCATGGCTTAGGAGTTTCTTAGTCTCATTGTAAGAGCAGAACAGATCCATCTATAGAATCCTTTAGCCAAATTCTTCCCAGAGTTTTCCCACCAGAAAAGCTGGAGTCAGTGGGGTTGCTTGGGGTGTTCCTCAGGGCAAAATTTATCCCCTTATTTGCCTATATTTCAGTGGAAGTTTGTGATTTTTAATTATTGGAATTGAAAAGTACACCCTCCCTATTCTACCCCTGCAGAATATGAATAACTCCAGTTGACTTAATGTGATTTACTTGTCCCTTGCAGAGTGAGATTCCTCTAGTGTTTTCCTGAAAGTGCAGGATTTGGAAATGATTGAAAAGAGGGGATGGAGGGGAAGAGAAAATATATTTTACATTCCAATGTTATTTGTGAGTGCAAGAATAAATTACACCAATTAAGAATGGAGGGGGGGAGGGGAGAGGGGGGGAGTACTTATGTAGTAAGCTTACTAATTATGTACGTTGTAAGATATTTCTAGGGGCTAGTAGGAAAATAGAAAAATAATACTGTAATGTACATAGCTATGGAAGGATCAAAAGCCTCTTATATTGAAAAAAACATAATATTTATGATCATTACTGCTGATCTGGTAATAACCCTGAAGTAAAGAAACCAATCTACATAGAATCATTGCTTTTTGGTTGTTATAATATTTTTCTGATGGTAGTCCCACAAATACAATAAGGAGGAGAAGAAATCAAAAACCTTTAAAAAAAATTGAAATATCTCGTTTAAAAGATATAAATAATTACATGAATAGTGTGCAAATTCTGTGTATGATCTGTCTTGCAAGGCTTCTGGGTTCATCTTCAATTATTCAAAATTAAAATCATACCATATAAAAGGAAACTTTTCAAAGTTTTAAAAGAAATCTATCCTTGCACCCTATTTATGTCCTCCTGAGCAATAAGCAGCCAGAGTAGATCCTGTGATGTTACTTACAAAGGCTGCGTCTACACTGGCAAATTAAGTCGACTTAAGCTTGGCTTAAGTCAACTTAATTTGTCCTTCGTCTACATTACAGTTTCCTTAAGTCGACTTAAGCACCTTGCTTAAGTCAACTTAAGGAAAATAAAGTAGACTTAATGAAAATTAAGTCGACTTTATTAAACCTGCTTTTTACTCGACCTAAGGCTTAATTCGACTTTCTAAAGTCGAATTAAGCCAGTGCAGACATGGGGTAGCCCTAAGTTGACTACACCACTGCCCTCCCTGCTGCCCTCTTAATGTTTAGGAATGTACCAGGGACTAAACTGATGAGCCATTAAGGACATAAGGAATACACCCATTGTGTCCTTAATTGCTCATCAGTTTAATCCCTGGAACCATTATCCCTGGTACATTCCTAAACATTAAGGATGCAATGGTTTGACACACCCACCCAGCTCTCTCAGGTATTTCAATAAAAGAACATAAGTTAAAGTACAGATAGAATACCCAATTCCTAACTTCTAATCCAAATAGAATTCCTAGACATAAATTATATAATCATTCCCAGCAAATTACTACCTTTCTATTGATACCAAACATGACATAGCTCCTATGGATTATAACATTTAGGATATATGGATAGAAAATAATATCATAAATGCTTCCCTAAATCCAGACAGCATCACACACAGGGCTCTGCCCTGCCAGGGTCCCTGTTCCCCTTTGACCCATTGCACACAAGGGGTGCCCCCCCACCACCGTGCACCTGCCCAAGGTCCCCCTAGCCCCAAAAAGCCAACCTAGAGCATCCAGTGTGGACGCTCTAGGTCAACTTTGTAAGTTCCCCTTTAAGTCGACTTTAATTTTAAGTGTAGACACACTAAGTCGACTTAACTAATTGACTTAAAGTCAACTTAGTTAAAGTTGACTTAAAAGTGCAAGTGTAGACATAGCCAAATAGATTTATTTTCAGAGTCAGGTATTTTGGAGAAAATCTTCTATTGTAATTCATGAGTTTTTCTTTACCCCTCTAAAGCAATGGCACTGTGTACTATCTGCAGATAACTAGCTACATGAAGAAGAAACACATAGTCATTTATTAGACTGTTTGAATATTTGCGGGAAATTATTAACAATTGCTTGAAGGTTTTATGCTCTGTAGAAAAACACTTCATTGCAGTGATAGTCCTATGTATCAATTTTTACTGGATCTTGTTTGGAAGGAAATGAGCAAGAACCTATTTGTAATTTTGCTTGCAACCTCTTGGGTGGGTATTCAAACTAAAAGTTTTCATTATTGTTTGCAAAATATAGAGGTTACTACTGATGAAGAGTAATATATCATGATTATTTACTTTATGGAGGGTAAGGAGAAATTGAAGTATATAATAGAGCAACAGTCTACTCACCACTAGGATCCTGATTCAAGAAAACATTCTTATTCAAAGACAAAAGAGTCTTGTGGCACTTTTAAAGACTAACAGATTTATTAATCGCATGAGCTTTCGTGGGAGAAAATCCCACTTCGTCAGACGCTTTGAAGATAGGAAAGTTACAGAGTGGGAGGAAATTAAATGCAGGGGAGTGTATGACATAGCATCAGGTCAGGCTGTAACAGCAAATCAAAGTAGGTGTTAGGATTCCAAACACTGGGGAACAGCACATAGAGGAGGGGGGAGGTCAATTCACTTGATGTAATGCGAGAAAAATCCATAGTCCCTGTTTAACCGCAAGGCAACTGAGTCAAATTTGCAGATAAGTTCGAGTTCTGCAGACTCTCTTTGAAGCTGTGATTTGTTATTCATCTGTTTCAACACAGCTATTAACAAGTCGTTAAGGGAGTGAGCAGGGAGGTTGAAGTGTTCCCCTACAAGTTTTTCAGTATTGCAGTTTCTGATGTCAGATTTGTGTCCATTGATTCTTTGGCGCAGAGACTGTCCTGTCTGTCCAATATATAAGGCAGAGTGTTACTGGTTAGCTCTGTGTTCTTGGAACCAGGCACAGTATCCTGCCTCTGTGACTCACCACCCCCCCCAGCCTCTGCTTGAACCAGAAACTAAAACCAATGACAAGGCAGTGGGAGACACACCTAAACCCCTTGAAACAAGGGTGATGGAATTAGGGCAACTCCCCTAGCCTCATCTACAGTGAAAATGTGAGCCATTAGCACACTGAATGGACAGCAGAAACTTCATTTGCATCAAGGATGGAACCAGAATTAGCATGCTGAATGGAGAACCAAGCTCCAAGGCAGGAATCGCACTGAACTCTGGGATTGGCAAAGCAGGGAAGCACTGCATGATGGGAGATCTCTGCTCCTGAGACAAATAAACTCATGTCTGCACACACCCAGCTCAGCAATTATCAGACCAATTCTAGTCAATAGATCTTGTATTGATATCCAACACACTGAATCTGCCTGATTGCATTGTGAGCTCCCTCAGAGGAATGCCCCCATAGCCAGGAATGATCAGCTCCTATTGTCCACTTAAACTAAACAGCTCTGGTATACTCCCTTAAGTCTTTATTTACACCAAAACAACTCTAGTGTTCTGCCTTGAACCATTGTTTTCTTCCCTACAAAAATCCCTACCCAAGTTCTGAATCAGAAGCTAGTTCTAAATTACTCTGATCTGTTCTGCTGCCTGAATCTGTTCTGCTGCCTGGACCCAAAAAGCTGCAACAGTTCCACTGGGACATCACCTTTTCCTTGCTGATCGTGGTGGGGATTCTGCCTGTCTCCAGCACTCCAGACCCTAAGCTGAACAGCCTGGTTCTTGGGTACCTTTGAGCTGCACTGAGTGGTGAGACAACTCTCTGCCCCCCTTTTTTTCTCTCTCTTTCCTCTTAGTCTAAATATAACTCTCTAAATTTAACCTTTGTAATCCACTTGGGCTAGATTTCCCCAATGCTACAGTTGAATCTGGGTAATATTGTAACTCTTTGATCAATTCTCTTTCTCTTTGTATGGTTATTGATATTGTAATTGTTTGGATATTTTTCTTTCCTTTTATAACTATTCATAAGTTTTATGTACCTGGCAATAAAGTAACTTTTGTATTCAAGGTGGTTGCCAGACTCTTTCCATCTCCTTTGTGTTCTTGGCTTCCCTATATTGCTCTACAGCAACGCTTCTTTTACCTAGCTAAAGATCCCTATGATGCCCAAAATCCTGTAAGGTCTGCTCACTAAGGGGGTTACTAACGTGCTGAACCTGTGGCATATAAGGGTGGCAGCTGAAAGTGCTGTTTTGACCCAGCCTGTGGAGTCCAGGGGCATATAAGGGTGGCAGCTGAAAGTGCTGCTTTGACCCAGCCTGATTGAGTCCAGGGGCATATAAGGGTGACAGCTGAAAGTGCTGTTTTGACCCAGCCTGCTCAAACGTGTGCTCAAGTCTAGTCCAGTGCAGTGCCAGGGGCATATAAGGGTGGCAGCAGAGAAGTGCTGTGTGACCCAGCCTGCTGAGTTCAGGGACATATAAGGGATCAGCTGAGAGTGCTGATAGACCCGGTCCGCTCAGACGCACTTAGAAACCCAGTCTTGGGAAGTTTAGGTCCTACAAGAGTAGCTCCACTGGGAGGGGACTTGCAGAAGGGAGAAGTAAGCTCCATATAGGAACGCACGTAACACAAGCAGTACACTGATAGGAGTACAACGCTCCCCACCCCCACGGAAAGTAACCCTAATAAATGAGCATACCCCAAATTTATGGGCAAATTTGGTAACAAGAGGGGCATTTCCGGCACATGATGGCATAAATCACATTGGTGGATGAGCAGGTGAACGAACCCTTGATGGAGTAGGTGGCATGATTAGGCCCTGTGATGGTGTCATCAGTGTAGATATGAGGGCAAAGTTGGCAGCGTGGTCTGCTGCAGGGCTGTGTTCCTGCTTTAGTGTTTCTGCTCTGTGATCTGTAGTTGCTGGTAAGTATCCTTTTAAGATTAGGGGGGCTGTCTGAAAGCAAGGAGAGGTCTGTCTCCCAAGGCTTGAGAGAGTGAGGGATCATCTTGTAAAATAGGCTGTAGATTTTTGATGATGTGTTGAAGAGGTCTGGCTTGGGGGTTGTAGGTGGTGACCAGTGGCGTTCTGTTGTTGTTTTTCATGGGCTTCTCCTGCAGTAGTTGACTTCTGGGTACCCGTCTGGCTCTGTCAATTTGTTTCTTCACTTCTGTGGGTTTGTAATGTAGTTTTAAGAATGCCTGGTAGAGATCCTGAAGGTGTCTGTCTTTGTCTGACCCTTTAGACAGAGACAGACACCTTCAGGATCTCTACCAGGCATTCTTAAAACTACAGTACCCACCCGCAGAAGTGAAGAAACAAATTGACAGAGCCAGACGGGTACCCAGAAGTCAACTACTGCAGGAGAAACCCATGAAAAACAACAACAGAACGCCACTGGTCGTCACCTACAACCCCCAAGCCAGACCTCTTCAACACATCATCAAAAATCTACAGCCTATTTTACAAGATGATCCCTCACTCTCTCAAGCCTTGGGAGACAGACCTCTCCTTGCTTTCAGACAGCCCCCCTAATCTTAAAAGGATACTTACCAGCAACTACAGATCACAGAGCAGAAACACTAAAGCAGGAACACAGCCCTGCAGCAGACCACGCTGCCAACTTTGCCCTCATATCTACACTGATGACACCATCACAGGGCCTAATCATGCCACCTACTCCATCAAGGGTTCGTTCACCTGCTCATCCACCAATGTGATTTATGCCATCATGTGCAGGAAATGCCCCTCTGCCTTATATATTGGACAGACAGGACAGTCTCTGCGCCAAAGAATCAATGGACACAAATCTGACATCAGAAACTGCAATACTGAAAAACCTGTAGGGGAACACTTCAACTTCCCTGCTCACTCCCTTAACGACTTGTTAATAGCTGTGTTGAAACAGATGAATAACAAATCACAGCTTCAAAGAGAGTCTGCAGAACTCGAACTTATCTGCAAATTTGACTCAGTTGCCTTGCGGTTAAACAGGGACTATGGATTTTTCTCGCATTACATCAAGTGAATTGACCTCCCCCCTCCTCTATGTGCTGTTCCCCAGTGTTTGGAATCCTAACACCTACTTTGATTTGCTGTTACAGCCTGACCTGATGCTATGTCATACACTCCCCTGCATTTAATTTCCTCCCACTCTATAACTTTCCTATCTTCAAAGCGTCTGACGAAGTGGGATTTTCTCCCACGAAAGCTCATGCGATTAATAAATCTGTTAGTCTTTAAAAGTGCCACAGGACTCTTTTGTCTTTCTACAATAGACTAACACGGCTACCCCTTTGGAATTCTTATTCAAGACTACCTTTCAGTTCATGGTTAAATGCTTTACTGAATTGGGACTGAGAAATGTAAACCTTTATGAAGCATAAAACCACATGACATTCTGTTTAAGTTCATCATTAGAGTCTAGGGCTATGCCTACACCTAAAAACACTAAGTTGACTTAAGTCGAATTAACAAAGTTGACTTAAGCGACTTAACTAAGTTGACTTAGCATGTCCACACCAGAAGCCTAAGTCAACCTAGCATGTCCATGCAGGCATGTGCTAGGTCAACTTAAGAGGGGTGAATCATGGGAAGTGTGCCAACATGGCACCTGAGAAGGGCCCAATCTCCCAGCCAATCCCAATAAAAGAGGAAGTGAGCTCAGCACCCTCCATTGTGCCTGGCAGCATGCAGCACGAGGAGGTCATGGACTGCACTCTGTTCATGCAACTTGTCAGGACAGTGCTTGACACTTGCTTTGCAGTGCCCAGTGCTTTCTTCCCATGGATCACAGTCTTCTTGGACCCCAACAGCGTGGAGGCAGACAGCAGCACCACCACCATGTTGGCCCAGCAAGCTGCCGTGCTGATGGTGCCCCCCTGTGCCCCACAGGAAGCCAGAAGTGACTGGTGGGACCACTTTGTCCTCACCACTTGGGACAATGACCAGTGGCTGCAGAACTTCTGCATTAGCAGGCAGACCTTCCTGGAGCTGCTCTGTGAGCTCACTCCGGTCCTGCAGTGCACGGAAACCCACTTCAGACCCACCCTGCCTGTCACCAAGCGAGTAGCCACTGTGCTCTGGAAGATGGCAACTCCAGAGTCCTTCCACTCTAGTGCCTACCAGTTTGGGATTGGCAAGGCCACCATGTTGTCCAGGGAGGGGAGGTTGGTGGAATCGACTGTATGGGCTGGGAGGCCGGTGCTCTCCCCCACAGGAAGACATGCAGCTCGGTGAAGTAGGGGCAGCTGGTGGTGGTGGCTGCCCCCGGCCACAGCCGGTCCTCCTGGGCCTTTTGATACCACTGGCAGAGGTCCTTAATCTTTGCCCGCACCTCCTGGGTGTCACCGGTGTGCCCCCTCTCCACCAGGGCCCAGGAGATGGCAGCATACACCTCCCAGTTGCAGTGGGTGCCCCACAACTGGGAAGCATTGCCTCGTCCCCCCATATGGCTACGAGGGCAAGGAGCTCCTCATTTGTCCAGGATGGGGCCCTCCTCCTTTTCTGGTTGCTGCTGCTGCCCTGGGGGATCTTGCCAATATGGCAGTCCTGGCCAGCTCTGAGGAGCAGGGTGGGCAAGGCTTTGTCCTGCCCGTGGTAGCCCAGGGTGGGCTCTTCCTGGAGCCAAGAACCCTGGGAGGAAGGTCAGGATGCCTGTTAGGTCAACCTAGCCAATTAGGTCAACCGAATTCATCCACACTAGGTTTAAGTCGACCTAATAAGGTCGACTTTAGCATTAGGTTGACCTAATAGGTGGGATTTATTAAGTCGACCTAAGGACTCCCTGAAGTTGAATTAATGAAAGCCTGGACGGGGACTAAGTTACATCGACTTAAACCTCCTAAAGTCGACCTAACTTGCAAGTGTAGACATAGCCTATGTTTTGTGCAAAATTCTGCTGGACCTGACAGTTGAAATTGGATTTAGAGTTTAAAATTTTTGAAGAACCTATATAGACACAGATATTAGGGGGAAACAGAGTTTTATTTTGGGTTTATCAAACCCCTCATTATTACAAAATATTCTAGAATTATTTCCAACATTCAACTAGATTTGCTCGGTAAGAAGGGAGACAGAACCGGAAATTGCCTGACTAAAAATTAAATAAAAAATGATTAAGGATTTCAAGATTTGACTCACAGAAAATGTACCAACCTAAACAAATACCACTTAGCTCATCTAGTTTGAATGACTACATTTTGCATTTGCTCACTCACAGCAGCATTGCTATTAAACTCTTCTTGGCCATCTGTGGTAGTGCTTTGACTGCCTTCCTCAAGAATCCATTTGATAACCTAATTTCTTTTAATGTTAAGCCCCTTTTCCTCAATATTAACAGAAAATTTACATCCCTTTCATGCACTTGACGTTCTACCATCTTTTGAGACTAATTCCCTTTATATATAAGAAAACCACTAGAGTGGATTAATTCTGATGAAATACAAGGCTCTCATTGAACTCAATATATTTTTGTTGTTGTGGCAGTGCCTAGAAGCCTCAGCCAAGATCAGGGTTCAAACATTAGAGTTCTAACAATCCTTATTCCAAAGAGTGTGCAATCTAAATACACAAGAAAGACAAAGAGTGGAGAAAGGAAACATTAATAATAAAAACTAATAATATGAGATATAATAGTCATTTGTACACCTAAAACAAAATTTTGACCTTTATTATTAGAAGAATATACAGAGTGAAATTCTGGCCCCACTGGAGTCCATGGGAGTTTTGCCATGGACTTTAATGGGGCCAGGATTTCCTTCAGTATTTCAAATATGCTCAACAAACTAGTTTTCCTGTCTTTTTTCCTATTATAATTCTTTCTGAGTACTCACTTTTTCTGGATTACAATTTATGAATTAGCAATTTATTGAGGTAAGCTAGTATGACTACACTCTCTTACTTACCAATATTAGCATATGCCAATTAATATGCAATATCTCTTTTTTTACTCATTAACTCCCATATTATAATAGGATTCAAGGAATATTTTCATTTTTATGTTTGCTATATCCAGGTTATTTGCAACAACAACCATGACCAGGACATAAATCTTGGTGTGCTCAATATGAAATTTTTAAATCTTCGGTTACTAATTAAAGGCTGAAATCTCTTGAAGAAGAGATTTGTGGATTAATTTTTAAATCAGTTTTTAATCTGCTTATTCAGTTTTCATTACTGTACAGTGAAAATTTATAATGAAAAATACAGTACTTAACCTTCAATAATTTTCCTGTTTGCAATATATTTAATCCCAAAGAGCCAAAAGGTGCTGTGCATCAGAAATATATTTCCAAGGGAAAGGAAATATATTCCACATCATATCACTTATATTTAATTTTTATAGTACAATGCATTCATTAATTGGACTTTTTAAATAAAAATCAAAGAAACTTGCACTTACCTAATGTAATATATACCCTTTGATTTTGCAAATATGAACTCAGTGTTACTAGTATGTTATAGGGTGGAAGCACAACTTCAAGGCTCAGCCATTGTGTCAAAGGTATATTGCAAAGTATGAGGGAAGATAAAAAAGATCCTGCTTAAATCTAAAAAAGTCATAATCTTCAGACTAAGTTCTTAGCTAGGGTAAATCAGCCTATCAGTTAATTTCCTTGACATCAATGAAACTATGATTAATTACACCTGCTGAGCCTCTACTCCCTTGTATTCAGATACACAGAGATAAATCCGCAGATGGGATGGGTAGCTGCATTGAGTTCAGTGGAAGTATTCTGATTTACACTAACTGAAGGTCTGGCTGATAGATACTGTGGTTGAAATCCTGGCCTCATTGAAGTCAATGGGAGTTTTGCCATAGACTTTAATGCAATCAAAGTTTTATTAGGTCTCAGATAGATCAATAAGTTGGATGAACTGCTTAGACTGTCCTCTCTTGTGGATCTGAAAAGAACCTACCACATCATGGAAGCTACCACCATCAACAATAATAATTAATACTTGCTTTGGTGTCCATCTGAATAAATCTA
The DNA here is from genome assembly GCA_007922175.1 of Pelusios castaneus. NCBI lineage: Eukaryota > Metazoa > Chordata > Testudines > Pelomedusidae > Pelusios > Pelusios castaneus. The sequence continues at coordinate 797,741 of ML685787.1, forward strand.
CTGAAGGCAATGAAATTTCCTGGGAGCCTACAACATTAGATTGCTTGGCAGAAGTCTCTGAATTTGGATTTAAATGCTATCTTCTGCCTTCAAGTATGTACTTAACTGGCTATTCTGCACCAATCAGGGAGCAAATCATGTAGTCAAGACACAATTCTAGGTTTTTTGCAATATGAAAGGGGTTTTTTATCCTGATGGTTTCCAAGAAGTGAAAGAAATCAATACGTGACATCATTTTCCTCCCCTTCTTTCTTGTCAACTTGAACTTTCATCAGTTGTGCCATCATGCCTTGGACTGGGATTTTCCAGCCAAGTGAGAGAGACAAAATCAATATTCTCACACATAAAGCACAATCATATTATTGTTAATAATTTACAAGCGTTTTAAACAAACAATCCTTTCTTGCAGAACTTTTTCTTTGTTGTTATAGACTTAGCTCTGTTTGCTTTTTCAAGATGATTTAAGTAATCTTTTTCAAGGTAATTCAAGCCAACACATTAATAGGACATCACATCTGATGCCATTAGACAATAACCAATATAGTACTAAAATCGAGCATCTTTGAAATAAAAGGGAAAAATCAGAAAATATCACTGGGAATTGACACTTTGAGATCTGAAACACATGATATCATTAGCCATTGTTACTACTAATAATGTCTATGTCAACACTTGTAAAGTTAAGTCGACTCTGTTAAGACGACTTAACAAGGTCGACTTTAGTTGACTTAAAGTCATACTTGTTAAGTCGACTTAACAGAGTGGCTAAACTTTAAGTCAACTTAAGTTGACTTTGTTAAGTCGACTTAACAGTAGACATTGCGGTCCACACTGGCTTTAAGTCAACTTAAGAAGTTGACTTAAGGCTTAAGTCAACCTTCAGAGGTGGTGTTATTAAGTCGATTTAAGCTGTTGTTAAGTCAACTTAAGGGAGCGCTTAAGTCAACTTAATAAAAGCCCAGTGTGGACACAGCTTTGTGTAGGTTGGCTTAAGCGTCCTTCAGTTGATCTAAGTTGCCAGTGTAGACGTACCCAATGTCATAATACATGTATTTTATTTGCATTCCTCTGTATTCTTGTAGGACTTTCTCCTCGGGTTTGATTGACGATACAATGGGGCTCTTTGCCTTCCTCTCCAGCATGGGGCACAGGTCACTTGAGGATTTAAACTAAAATAAATGGTGGATTCCTAGTAACTTGAAGTCTTTAATTCATGAGTTGAGGACTTCAATAACTTAGTCAGAGGTTATGGGTCTGTTACAAGAGTGGTTGCGTGAAGTCCTGTGTCCTGCAGAGCAGGAGGTCAGACTAGATTATCATGATAGTTCCTTCTGGCTTTAAATTCTGTAAATCTATGAGATTGAAAGAAGTTAGGAATAATATGGGAAATGAACATTATTGCATTTCAAATCCAACCAGAAACTGGCAGGGCTCCCAAAATGTCAATGGATTGTATTATTATTATTATTATTATTATTATTATTACACTATCTAACACCATGTGACAGTCTGCCTGTGAACACAAAAGGTCACAATCCTTTCCCAGAAATCTCACATCCTTTATATTAATTTGCAGATAATTTAGAATGATAGGAAAAAGAAATAGTATTTTAAGGTTTCAAACTGAACCAAACCCGTCCAGGTTTCAGAGTGCTTAATTTCTCAGAATCAGTGTTGCACAAGTGCTAGATGTTTGGTCTGTGTGTGTGTGTGTGCGTGTGTGTTATTTTTGAATGTGGACGATTGTATGGCATGTATTCAAAAGACAAAAAAGAATACAGCAAAGCAAGACCTTGATCCTGCAAAGAGGTGTGCATTGGCAGAATATTATATCATTATGGGATCATACTGATGTCAATGCAGTTGGCTTGTGCAGATTTTTCCACAGGAATGAGGCTTAAATTTGTATCAGTATTAGTCAATGGCAGTAGGAAGGGAATTCAGGATGGATAGTTTTCTAGAGGTTCTATTCAAGATACCTACACAATTTCACTGCCTTTCCAAGCTCTTTCCATGGTTATTGCAAACACAACTGATTATCTAAGAGCGATTCAGCCCATGATGTAGTTCTCCGTCTCTGCAAAAAATAAGTTTCTTTTAGACTTTTGATTCTCCTCACCATTTTGATATACAACTTTAAATTAAAAGTAATAAAGCTGTAATAGTAGGAGTGATTTTTGGAAACATTTTTGAGGAACTAGCAAAAAGCCCAAATTCAGTGAATTTCCCCAAAACCTATCCCATCTATTTCTTTCATTTTACATTTCCCCATATCTTTGAACTGAAAAGAATAGCAGTATTCTTCTGATTCCAAATTGCAATTCAGTGATACCACAAAGTATCATTCAAATTGCATACAAGAGGAGCATGATGAACTTGCGTGGTAAAACAAGAGAGAGGTTTATTTTCCCCTCAGTCTGTGTGCATAACTACATTAAACAGTTTCATCACTTGCATCCATTCCTGCCTGTGTATTTTAATGGAACATAAAACATATTTTGAAGTCTCACCATTCTGTCAGAACTTTGATACTTCAGAGATGAAATACCAGATTCAACAAGCAGTACTGTAGTATATTTGATCCCATGTATCTGGCATCACTGTAACAACTTTAATAGGAACTGTGGCCAGACATTACAAACCTGTATTCCTCCAATCAGTCATGGGGATAGGTTTTTCAAACAAACCTGAAATAATATATATGAATAATTAATTATAATTAATTAATTATACCTAGCTCTTATATAGCGTTTTCATCTTTAGATATCAAAGCACCTTACAAAGGAGGGCATTACCACTATCCCCATTTTACAGGTAGAGAAGCGGAGGCATCAAACGGGATAATGGCAGAACTAAGAACAGAACCCAGTTTCCTGAGACCCAGTTCAGTGACCCACTCTCTGAGTCAATGGAAGTCATGCTTCTCAAGAGGAAGATGAAGCATAGTCGTAGGCCATTTACTAAATGAAGAGGGAAAAACAACAGAAAAAATAGCAATGGCCAAAGTGTTAGTTGCAGTTTTTATCATGTGGTGTAGTCTATTCACTTCCTTGAGAGATGGTAGCTAAGTTGGTGGGAGTTCTCCTACCAAGGTTGTGTTGTCTCTACAAACGCTTAGAACAGTATTATCATCTCACTCAGGGGTCCCTGAGAAATTCTGTAGTGCAATAGACTCATAGACTTTAAGACCAGAAGGAACCATCATAATCATTTAGTCTGACCTCCAGCACATTGCAGGCCACAGAACCTCTCCCTCCCACTCAAGTAAATGGTTGAAGGCCATTGAGTCGTTGAGAGACTTGTGGAAGACAGGAGAGATCCCAGAGGACTGGAAAGTAGGAAATATAGTACTTATCTATAAAAAGGAAAATAAGGACAACCCAGGTAATTACAGACCAGTCAGTTTGACTTCAGTACCTGGAAAGATAATGGAGCAATTAATTAAACAATAAAATTGTAAGCACCTAGATGATAATAAGGTGATAGATAATGTGGACAAATTGAAGAAAGTTCAGAGGAGAGCAACAAAAATTGTTAACGGATTAGGAAACATGACCTGTGAGAAAAGACTGGAAAAAATGTATTTAGTCTGGAGAAGAGAAGACTGAGATGATAACACCCATAACAGTCTTCAAGTAAATAAAAGATTGTTATAAAGAGGAGGTAATAAACTATTTTCCTTATCCATTGAGGACAGGAAAAAAAAGGAAAGGGTTACATTTCAGCAAGGGAGATTTAGATTAGATTGTAGGAAAAACTTCCTACCTGTAAGGGAAATTAAGCATGGGAAAAATTAATAGAAAGGTTGTAGAGTCTTTGTCTTTGGAGGTTTTTCAGAACAAATGAGACAAACATCTGTCAGGTGTGGTCTAATAATAATAATTAAAAATAAATACATAGTCCTGCCTTTGTGCAGTGTATTAGACTAAACTTTTTATTGAGATCCCTTCCTGTCCTACATTTTGATGACTCTATAAAGGGACACTCTTCAAAATAAATCATCCCTGCTTCAGTTTCATGGGCAAGATCTTGTGCCTGTAACTGACCTCTTGGGTATTCCCTCTGCATAGAGACCACCAGACTTTGAGTTTGCACAATCTCATATAATATGAAAGTGCACAGATTTTGTTTTATCTGGGAACTGAACTAATGGAAAAACTTGAAGACTACTGAGTCACCTGGAGTTTGGCGTTTCCATGCATATTCTTCTCATTGCACATATATGTAATTGTAGAGCAAAAAGTTGTTGTAGAATTCCAAAGACCATTAGATTTTCAGGTGGTGCAAATCTACAAAGTTTCACTGAAAGCAATCAAGTTATAGTGATTTATACCAGCTGACGACCTGGTCCATATGTTTGTTTCTTAGACCCTTTAGCACTTACAGTTTTAATTATTTATATTTTAGTTGATTTCGATATTGATCATATAGTGACTTTTAGTGTACACTGAACACAGCACATGATAGATTGGCCTCACTGAAGTAATTAAGATCCTAGCTGCATTCTGCTATTCTGTACTTTGTTGTGATCTGGACAACTGAAATTGTATGCGTGTAATTCTTCATTGAGTAAGCTGCATGTAAGATCTTTTTTATTCAAAAATGAAAACTTTTTCTACCATTTTGATTACTCTCCTTCTCTTGCTCCTTCTACCTGCTTTCTTCCTTGGTTGTGGATTGATTTTCTTTTCTTTTCTTTAGTGTGTGGGGGTGTGTCTGTGGGAAGGCTAAAGTGAAGACATGAGTTTTGCATTGTGCTGTGAAAACAGAGAAATTTGGTTGAAGTTCTAATAGCCAATAAGAGGGAATTCCATCATCTTGGGCCTGTTTCAAAGAAAGTTCTGTCACCTTTGATGTTGAAGTTTTCATAGCTCCAAGGTAACTTTATTGTTGATGGAGATCAGACTATTGATGATGCTGGTAAAATGCTGCACAGAAATATTACCAGAGACTGCAGATGAAGTCTCTCTGTAGTATTGAATTCAACAGGTATGGTGCATTTATTTTCAGTGTAGTCTCCACAACCCTTATCCCAAGATGTTGCAGTCTTAATTTGGAGAGAACAGCCACTTAGTGTATTAGAAGACAGCTATCCGACTTTCTGACGCTCTTGTAAATAGGAATTGGGTGTCTGATTTCCACAAACTTTACACCAAACATAGATGTTACAATTAGACAAATAAATATATAAATGAATAAGAAATTCACTCCATCTGAGAGAGAAGCTGTTTGCTAAGATTTGTTTTAGTTACCAGACTGTAAGAGGAAAATATTGTATTTTGACTCAGTAGGTGTCTGATTCTTCTTACACAATACAGGTCCAATATATGGGTCAGAAGAAAAAGGTTAAGAACCCAGACCCTTAAAACATAGTTGCTTTTTTTCTCAGTCTTTTCTCAGTCTTCTTGGTTCTGTTGCTTCTTTCAGGAGAGACAATTTAAAGAAAAGGTTTTATTTTCAACAGATCTTAAAGTATGATATTGAGTCCTGGATATGATATCCAGTCCTTTGTCAGAATCTGCCCTTTTGTTTCATTTTACTTTCTCAAAACAAGGTATGACAACCACAAGAAAAAGAATAGGAAAAATGAACTGTAGTTGAGCTTGCCTGAAAGATTTGTTCATACATGGTCAGGAGGTTTTTTTATTAGGGTTTTTTTTTTTAAATGAAAAAAAATGAGCCTGTTTCTCTTCTCAAACTAATATAAATTGGAAGTAACTTTACAAGAGTCAGAGAAGTAACAGTTGTGAAACTGATGTGTAAGAATAATCAGACTCAAATCTATTCTTACTATTACTGAATATGTACTATTAGGGGGTCTTTTGTCCAAGTTCAGACATGTGTAGGCATTTGCCATTCCACAACATTCAATGGAGCTGCATAGACAAGCAGTTTCGATAAAGCTTCAGATTTTATGTTGTTAGCAGAACAGTCATTCTCAGTTTGGTGGTTTTAAAGATTTACTTCTGTAACTACAAAGTTCTAATAATGTTTTAAAATAACTGACATGGCCACAAATGCCAAATCAGAGATGATGCTTCATCACGGCACTTAAGAAAAATATTAAAGAGACTCTTCTCACTCTTTTAAATGTGTGTGTGTGTGTGTCTGTGTGTGTGGCTGATTGGTTCACTGTAGCAAGCATTCTTTATTTTGTCTGTTTCTGTGTAGCCACAAGGGATTGGTGGGCTGAAAGTTCAATGTTGAAACAGTCTTGATGCACCCAAGTGAGTGGTGGTGGGGGTCTGTCTCTGGACTGCCTGAACCTCTTGGTTGGTAGATTTTATCTTGGATGTTACAAACCAGGGGGACAATAGCATTTGCCAGAATATCTTGCAACATTCTGGTGACGCCTGAAAAGTGAAATATGCCAGCTGCGGACAAAGGCCCTAGTAGTCTGTAGGCCAGTGTGACCATAAATGTCTGCATTAGGAATGAAATCATTCCACTTTATGCTCTATATACAACATTTGGCATTTCACGTGGAAAGCCCCCAGTTTTGCCCAGTTTGAGTGGAATACTGGTCATGTTTCACAATCGTACTGCAGTATGGATAGGATCCAGCTCAAATACATCCTGAATTTGGTTGTTATGCTGAGATGAAGTTGATTCCATATTCATCACAAGCAACCCATGGCAGATGTTGCAACGTCTAGCCCAGTGTAAAACCTCCATATGAGATTTGGAGGAACTGATGAGTATAAAAACCAAATAGCAAGAGCTGGAGACTGCTTTGACTGTTTCATTATTCAAAGAGATTGGCGTCACGGGAGGACCTGATCCTAGGTTTTGTAATTTTGTCTTTTACCACAAAACATGGACGCCAATCTGAGCTGACTCCTCCATTTGCTGGAGTGCCTCATGAAACCTGGTGCAGATCTATATTAGGCAAACAACGTCATCAGCATAGTCAAGGTCTGAGAGCAAGAGATCATCAATCTTTGTACTTATGGACATGACAGAATGCTGCATTATGAAATCCATTGCCTGACAAGAGTGCAGGGACCAAGGCACAGCCCTGCCCGACACCAGATACTGATTTAAAAGGTGACAATATTCATTCATCCCAGTTGTACAGGCAGTGGTTCATTATGCAGCTCGCTGATCAGTCCCTCAGAGTGATTGGGAGACCTGTGCCCTTAAGGCCTTTCAAAGCATGACTTAGTCAACTAAATCAAATGTCTCCTTAATGTAGGCTACATACAGGGACTTCTTGAACTTACAGTGTATCTCAGAATAAGCAGAGGGCCAAAATGGCATCTAATGTGGTCCTGTTCCTTGTAAAGCTTGACTCTTGGGGGGAGATGCTTCTGATGTAGTGGTGCTCCAAATGCACAAATACCTTTCCTAGCACAGATAACAAACAAAGTAATTGGCATATAACTTCTATATTCACTGCATGGTCCCTTGCCCTTATAAAGTGTGATAACAACATTGTACTTCCAGGGAGTTGGCAAGGTTCCAGTTCTCCACACCAGGTGAAAGATGGCCAAGGGCAGGAGCTACAGGGGCAAAAGTGCAATTTTAATAGCTCCAGTAGAATGCTATCAGTGCTAGTTGCACATCTGTTTTTCAGTTTACAAATGGTGTACTTCACTTCATCCAACATTGGAGCATCAGTACAAGTGTCCGGGTCCAAAACTGCTGTGGCTGCCAAATCATCTAGCTCTGGTCAAGCAGTGGCCGGAGGGTGGTTCAGGTTGCTGTGATTATGTTCTGCTCAGCATAGGAGGATGCCATACATGGACAGCCTTGACTATTGTTTGTAGACACCACCTCTTCATTGCTGAGGCTGCAGATTGCATGGAGTGCCACTTAAATCTCCCCTGGCTAAACTGAGTTTAATGTCACCCACTGCTTAGTTATAATATGCCTCCCAATCATGAAGTAGGAGGATGTTGAACTTCCACTTCAGCTGATTTTGAGTGTGCTTATCACTGTGCTGGAGGGCTGTGTCCTTCAATTTAATCGTTTAGTTGGCCTTCTTTGATAGCCATGGTTGACTTGCTTGCACCCGAGAGCTGATTATCTGCTTCATGGATTGGCAGAGGATGAAGGTGAACAGAGACTTGGTGATCTGTGTCACCTGGCATGTTGGTTAGAACAGAGAATGTATTGATGATGTCAATACAACCTGTTGGTTAAATCCGTCACATGGAGAAGTGTGTCAAAATCAAATTCCATCATTGCAGAGGGCTTAATTGCTTGTTGAAGCATCAGCACCATGCAGGTAACCACTAAGAGGCTGAATGACTTGCCCAATGTCAAATAGGAAGCCTATAGCAGAACAGGGACTTAAACACAGGTCTAAAGTCCAATACTAGGGCCCTAACCACTGGAACATGCTTCTTCTGCATACCCTCTTCATGCCATCCTACAGAAGAGTACAGGGAGGAATAAATACTAGGGAGGGAGAGGAATTTAAGTTTAGCACCAACGTGGACACAAGAACAAATGTATATAAACTGGCCACCAGGAAGTTTAGACTTGAAATCAGATGCAGGTTTCTAACCGTCACAGGAATAAAGTTCTTGAATATCCTTCCAAGGGAAGCAGTCAGGGCGAAAAGTCTAGCTGGCTTCAAAACTGAGTTTGATAAATTTATGCAGGGGATAGTATGATGGGACAGCCTAGTTTGGCAATTCACTGATCTTTGACTACTGGTAGTAGATATGACAATAGCCTGAGATGGGATGTTTGTTGGGATGGGTTCTCAGTTCTTATAGTGAATTCATTCTTGGGTGTCTGGCTAGTGAGTCATGCTCAGGGTTTAACTGACTGCAGTATTTGGAGTTAGGAAAGAATTTTTCCCCAGAGTAGATTGGTAAAGGTTCTGTGTGATTTTCACCTTCCTCTGTAACATGGGGCATGGCTCACTTGCTGGTGGATTCTCTGTACCTTAAAGTCTTTAAACCATGATTTGAGGACTTTAATAATTCAGTCATAGGTTAAAGGTTTATTACTTGAGTGGGTGGCTAAGTTTCTGTGGGCTGCATTGTGCAGGAGGTCCAACTAGATGTTTTGACCTTTGAGTCTTTGTGAGACTATAATCAATATTTCCTTCAAATTCTTCTGTAAGGGTGTAAGATTTTTCATCTCCTTGAAAGAAAGAGGAGTCTATCTTTAAACCTGAAGCAGCCTAGAAATCTGCTGGTGGCACAGGGCCATGAGCCTCAGAATCCCAATCTACTGCCTGACCTACAGGGATTGATGCAGCTTTCCTCAATTTCCTGGAAATGACTATCACAAGGATGCATGCAGCTGAAGTATTATGTGTGTATGTCTTATTTTTGTGATTATGAATCTTTCCGGTAGATACAGACATGTGTGTGTGTGTGGGGGGGGGGGGGGGGGGAAGGGGGGTGTGATGACCCTTTCTTCTCCATATACTTTGGTTCTTCCGTTCAATAAAAATAAAATGGAAACTTATAAAAATGCATTTGAAAAAACTGTTGACTTTGAAATGTATAGAATTACCACTTTTATCACTTTTTCACCCTAGAAGAGAATTCCTTTCATATTTGCACTAGACAGTTCTGTAGCATGGGACTTTGTCTATACATTCATACACACATACCTACCCCCATAAATAAATAAATAAATAAATAAGAACAATCAGAAATTAAATATACTCTATTTGTTTGTTGGACTTTGTTTATTGTTTTCCAGGAAAGGAATGCATGGACCATCATGCGTGCGCCTTGATTGTCATGGTGTTCTGGTGGAACCTTTTGAGGTATCTTGTAGACAACTGTTAATGTCAGTCAGTGGAGCTGTCCCTGTGATATTTGTTGTGGAGATACTAAAAAGAATGGTATTGCCCTAACAGTGAGAAGTGTTGATGTTGAGTCTTGTACCGGGAAATTGTGTAAAGACAGGATATACCTATATGCCATTTTAGGCCTAGATTAAGACCATTTTCCTTAGCTGCCTGAAAATAAATGGAGAAAGATTAATTTCTGTTTCCACTGAGATGGGCCAAGGCATCAGTCTGTCAGTGAATAATTCCAAACTTGAAAATGCAAGGGATAATTGCTTTCTGGTTACAGAAGTCTTCACAGAAAAAGTGTGCTTGATTGGCTTACAAATTCTCTCATGTGCTTTCAAAAACACTTTTTGTTTCCTTCCAAGTTGCCGTCTTGGAGGCATAAATGAAACTGTTGTGGAATGCAAGGAATGATGTTATTGTCAGGATCTGGACAATGGTGTTTCCATAGCAACTTTATTCCCAAAATGGATGGCTTAAGGAATGTCAGTAAGTTGAACACTGTGGCTACTAGCTGCCCCTGAGAGAAAGTGCAGCTGTTTTCTCTCCCTGCATGTTCCACTGGAATAGTAAGCAAAATGTTTCCTCAGGAGCTCCAAACTAAAAAGAGTTGTCTGCAAGCCTTTACTACCTTCCTCATAGGAAGAGGAAGCAGAGGGTGTTAGGTCAGACCAGATTCAGCCCATTACCATTATCACTTGGCTCCAAAGGCAAATGAAGGATGATTTTTATTTCTGCAGCAACATAGACAACTATTGATTCTCTCTTCAATGTTAAGCACTGTGTGACACGTGTTGATGTCCTGTTGAATGAGGTACATATGCCAGTTAGGCGGCAAAGAGATATGCAACCATTTGAACATATTAATGAAAACAGAGTCCCTTTATATATCACCCACACAGTTTCTGCTATTTCTGTCCCACTTTCTGTGCTACACATAACCAGGCAGTCAGATGATCAAGGCATGTGGCAGTCCCATACGGTACATAATCATCAAAGCTGCCTTCTACCAATGCTGTGTTCCCAATTCTCTGGCACCTAACTCTTTCTTTTAGCCATCATGACAACTAGAAGATGTCTTGGGAAAGGCGGAAGCATATGCTGCATTCTTATATAGTGTACAAGTCAGCCTAGCCTTTGGACCTACGTCAAACAATAAAGGTTAGTGAGATCATGCATATTTGGAGCTGTAGCATTGCCTAATAAGGGGAAAATTGTTTTGTCATGTCAGTCTGTACTCAGTATTAAAATGTGCCAACAAATAACCTGTGCATCTATGAATAAACACAGCCGTTAAAAAAAACCCAAACACCTTGACTGGGCAAATAACTTCACATGTCATTCACACTGGGAGCCTTACAGAATATCAGGTTCTGGGACATATATATGTAACCACAAAATTTTAAACTACAATATTTAGATTTTCTGCCTTATATTTGCAGTATTTTGTTTCCTTGGAAACATAATAAATACACTAAAACCTTTGAGGGAAGTAGGGGTAAGAGGAGAGTTGTAGAGAAACCAGGGGACTGTGATAAGTTGTGAAAAGATATAATGAGCATTTAAAAAATTAACAGTTCTGTGTCTAGAAAATGGGTTAATGATCAGATTTTTCAGCATAAGTGGCAACAGAGATGCTTTTGCCTTTATTTTTCAACATGGCATTTCCACATGAGAATGCCCTACAAGACCCAGAACAGCAAGTTTGCCCAGAAGTGCTCTAATTAACTGTACCAAATGGTCTGCTACGCTGTCAAGTTAATGCCGTCTATCTGGCTCTTCACTGGCCATCATGTATCATTGTTCAGCGAATGACAGCAGTCAGGTTATTAAAGGTGTAGATATTAAATTAACAACAGTAGTAAACATTGTAGCTGTACTTCACATCTCAGCAGAACCAATGAAGTGGATGACACTGAATCCATGCTGATATGCTGCAATGACAGATGGGCGTCATTTAACACAATACATCAGTGGGCAACCCACGTACCACAGCTGTCCTCCACTAAATGAATTAGATCAGGGTAATTAATCTAAGGCAGAAAGTGTTACTAAAGTGGATCCTAAGCAGAATTAGAAACGAATAAAATATCCCCTTTATAAAAAAGAAAAGGCTTCACATAGCATTTGTTTAGAACTGATTGCAAAAAAATTTAAGTACACAAAAATATTAGATCCCTCTCATTCTGTAAAGGAAATAAAAGGAAGATAATTTTGTTAACTAATATTTTATCTCAATCTCTTTGGTCATCATCTACAACAGAAAAAAGGGGCAACAACTATATTAAGGGATTAGGGTCAGGATGACAGTTTTCGCTCACTCCTCTAAACTGAAAAGGATCCTATCATCTTTTATTTCCTGCAAGTACTGCTGATACAATTATTCTCTGTTCTGTTTGCTTCACTGATACTGATCTGGAGATTAAATTCCTACTTTATTTAATTTTTTTTTTGAAGGGGGAGGGAAATTGGGGTTCATTATAAGTCTTTCACTCCCTTTCCTTCAAACTAAAAATTGCCGTATGTTTTCAAAATATCACCAAACAGGGAGAAAATACTATACCTCTTGGTAGCAATCTAGTTATCTTAAATATCTCACCTGGTTTAAGAACATGATTATGATCCATCTTATAATCGTATTTTTTATTATTATTCATGCTTTTCCCCCTCATTAGGCTACAAAGGAATATCAGAAAGGATAAAGTAAATGCTTTTGTCATGTTATAGTACTGGTTAGTTACTAGATTCTTCCAAGGATTTTTATTGTACAACTTATGTTGATATTCTGTATGAATATACTTCAACACACTCTTTGATAAACAATGAATCAATGCTGTGATGTGTGTGTGTTATCTCAAGCAGTTTAAATATCAAAGACTTAAAGCCATAGTATATTGATTTGTCCCTATATGTCTACACTTACTAAAATTAGTTCGAATTAGTTAGTTAATTAATTAGTAATTAAGTTAATTCGAACTAGAAAAAATTAGTTCGAACTAAGCAAGTGCCAAGGGAGGGGGGAGGGGGAGAGAGTAACTAAGAGCCAGGGTGATGAAGCTTCATTATTTGTCTTGCGCATTCTTACCAATTCTGTTCCCAGTGCCATAAAATGTATGGCTGACAATTGCAGGCACTGAACCGGCAGCATGCACCGGATCACTTCTAGATTCTTCTTTCTTGATTTCACTCTGCCTTATAGAAAGCTGCTGTTCTTTGAAATACTTCCTTCTTTCTGTCTAGGATATGAAGATTGAGACATTCTGTTTATCCTGGCCTGTAGTGTTTGGAGGAGATGGTGGTGGTGGTTTTGTTGGTATGTGGCATTTATTAAACGTGATTATCTGCATAGCTGCCAGGTAGTGTGAGCTGTGAATGATTGCTAGAGTCCGTTGATCTTTATCATATAGCAATATAGGACATAGGACCGGCAGAGAGGTTCACTGAGTCCAGTCACCTGTTATAACAAGAAACCTGTCATATAAATCCCCAATCAGAAATGCTTCGAGATACATCTTGAAACAAGCTATGTTGTTTGTGCTGTTGGAAGGCTGTATTTTTAAAAGTTTGTCAACAGAAGTAAGAGCGTGGGACAAGCATGCTACAGAATATTTAATACATATCTTATTGAATGAACAAATCAATCAATAATTGAATAAAAAATCAATTCGTTTTCAAAAAAAAAACTGAAACAAACCTCACTCTGTAAAAAATTTGCAAGCCACTTTCATATTATCCTTTCCACACTGGTGAACACACTGGTATATTTCTGTACAAATACTGCATGTTTACTTTGAAAATCAGATACTGTGCATGTGGTAATATATATTTCCTAAAGCACTCTATGATTTCTAACTTCATAATCTCAGACTTTTGTGATCATACCAAATCATGAGCTAAATGGTTGTCAAATTCACGTTTTCAACCAAAGATGACTTTACAAAGAGATGCACAGACATGCATCTTTACCCAGGAAATGTCTCTACTTTTACTTTCATGTTACCTTTTTTCTTCTTCTTTCACCACATCACTAAAATGTGACCCTTTCACTCATACCCTCCCCAGGAAAAATATCTTCTTAATTAGTCTCCTGCCTTAATTATTGCAACCTCTTCCTCTCCTGTCTCCCTCATACCACATCACTGTCCTACTATCTACACAAAATAAACAACCAAGGTCATCATCCTACCCTTTGCTTTGAGCATATAACTTCTTTCTCATATTCCCTCCACTGCATCAAATTCAAGCTTCAAGGTGTGGTGTAACTCTGTCTTTCCCTGCTTATCTGCTCCTGTACTTTATCATACTCCTCTCACATCTCACTTCACAATGATGTCAGACATGAATGCCCACTTGTTCACTTCTCCCACATATCCCTGCACTTTCTTCTATGCTGCATCTGAGACATGGAATGCATTCCTTGATCAACCACCCACTGCGCCTCTTCATCCTCCTTCTATAGGTATCAGTTATCTATCTTCTATAGGTATCAGTTGTGGTACCCATAGAAGATCAACCAAATACTAATGGCTGAATCAAGAAGCAATTGGAGATAATCATTCATTAAAAAAAATTACATAACAAATGTACATAAGTAACCTCTGAATGTTCATGATATTATTGTTATTCTCAACCTCCTTGCATCATCTGCTCTCTCCTATTGTTCGTTGCTACCACTTGTGTATTGTTTTAAATTACATATCATAAGCTCTTTGAGGAAGGAATCATGTTTTCTGAGGTGTTTATAAAAAACCCTAACAAAATATGGCCTCTGATTGGGCACTACTGAAATATAAATAAACATAATTAATAGTATGATCAGCAGCAACATAAACTTTCCTCCGTTGTTGCATCATGTGTCTGCCTGGACATGGAAGAACTACCACTTGTGATGAGATGGTAATTCATTCTCTTTGCCCATTCAGTGCATGGACTCCCTGCAATGGCTGACAAATTCATGTTTGTTTTTTTGATATCAGCAGCTGCCCTCTAGGGACTGCAATGAGACAATTAATTCCCTTCATTAAGCTACTAAAAAGTCCTTGGATGTCAATAACTTTTAGTCACTACTAACTTGATCTTAAATTGAACTGGTGACTTAAGGCAAAATCTATATATGTCTCATCAGTAAGGCGGCGAGCCATCCTACTCCTCATGCAAACCTCTGAAAATTAGAATTCATAGCAAAATGCTGCTGTAATCAACTATACTGCAGAAAATGCAGGAAAAAACTAAGTTAGAAATAAATGATGATTTATCAAGGTGTCAGGTGTCAGGCAGTGATGGATGACCCACAAAAGATTCAGAAGTTCAGCTCATGTAATCCTCCTAAAGTCTGCAACATTATCAAAAATGCATCCTAGCATTTTTGGTTTTGAAACTGGGTGGAAAAATCTCAGAAGAGTGGATTGTCAACTTCTGCCCCAAGCTTCTGTTCCTCAATCTCTTGATGCAACCACCTATGGAATCCTGTACCCTTATTCATCCCTTACATCTCTGGGGTGGGTGGCTCTGTCTTCCATTGTATCTGCCCTTTGAGCTGCTGAAAGAGTCAGAAGGAAGGAGAAAGGGATGTTAGCTCTTTGTTATATATTTGTACAGTGTGGTCTACCGTGGATGTTCCCTTTAGGTGTTACCACAATATAAACGTTAAAGACTAGTATTAATACTGCTACTGATTATTATAATAAAATAAATGCCATTCCTGCTGTAGCTGCCATCTCTGGCTTCCTGAGGTCTCTCTGCAAAATTGAGCTTCACTTCCCTTACTCTACAGAGCTAGAGGAAGCTATAGCAGGAGTGGTGGGAAAGGAAGCAGCTGCTACTGCTTCTTTAAGGACACTGGTAACAAGGAATGGTAGTGCATGCAGTACAGTGTGACAGCTAGAAGTATAATGTGTATAAGATTATCTGGAGGAAACATACTTTTTTGGCCACAGAAGTTTGTTTGAAGATAAAGCAAATAGATCCAAAAGAGTTATTCTCCTCCTTGGGAAGTATCCTAGCTGGATATAAGTATAATTTGTTTAGGTTTGGTTTCTGGTAGCTCCTGGGCTCCTTGGATGGATTTTTGATAGGCTAAAGTACACTGGAAAGTTTTAAAAGGTCCCTAAGTACATCAGCACGAACCTTGGTGTACTCCACAGCAAGCTGAGCTTGTATTCTGTTGCAAGATTCCTGAGTTCAGTGGCACTCCATTGTACCACCTGAAATGTCTATAGCAGCTTAATTTAAATAAAAAAGTATTTTAGGTGAATTAATTAATAAGTTGAATAATAAAGTCACTACAACAGCCCTTTCATTGTTTATTTTGAGCATAAATTCAGTTTTGTCAGGAACAAACCTGGAGATTTGGCTCCTAGGCAGGGGATCACTGGGGCATTTGACATCTAAAAATAGGTGGGAGACCATTAGGGATTTAGCTGGACATTTCTGCAAAAATGACAAGCTGTGAAAAACGTAACTGTAATGACATTTACATTATTATATTTCACTTTCACAGCTAACACGTTCATTGTGATGAAGATCACTCCTCTCCAAGTCATTGTTTCAGGGGTCAGCAATCCAAAGATAAGAAGAGCCATTTAAAAAACTTCCTTCAATAACCAAGTGTTTTGAGAGCTGCAATGGATGTAGCTTCCTGGTGGGGGAGTGGGAGCTGGGCCAGGGCACTTGCCGTATGATCCCCTGGAATGGGGAGGGAGCTCAGAACCACAAGCATCCCCCCCCAAGGGGCCCCTGTGGCAGGAGAGCATAAAGCCTGGCATGGGCCGCTTACAAGATCCCCAGGTGGCAGGAGGGGGCCCAGAGCCACATGAAGCTCTTCCGCAGGTTGTAGACCCACATTTTTGACTGTCCACAAACTCAGGAAGAGGTTATTATATAAATTTATATCCAGTTCTCATTTTCCAGCTTTACCCTGCAATCACTAATAATAGGGCCATTATTCTGTGGAAATGGAAGGTCGGCTTCTGCAGAAACGGGTAAATTTTTCAGGAAACTCAATGGCCACAGAATCTCAGTATACATAGAGATCCTGTATGTAACCAATATTTTTACACAATACTGCTTTTCATTTTTCTTTCCTTTGCATTCTAATAAATACCAGTACAATTTAATTCTGATGAAAGCTGTTCTATTATTCCCCCTGGTTATTTAATTCCTTGGCTTTTCTACAAAACCTCTCTAGCCCAGACAGTGGCAATCTTGCCAATGTATTCCAGCCCCACATTGGATCACCACAAAGGGCAAGATGATAATTCAGTCCCTCTCACCATTGTATTGTAGCCTGCTCTGCTGAATCTACCCTAAGAGGCTGCCAACTATGATGGAGATTTTTTGTGACATGGACACTTCCACATGGAACTGGGCAAGTTAACCAAACTCCTGCTAGCAAATACTGAAGCGCAATCACATGGTAACTTCCTGGTAACTGCTAACTTGGATAGATTTGCATGAGTGATCTGGAGGCAAAGGGCTTTGAAATCAGCTGTCAATTACCGGAGACATTCCACCTACCCCTCACTATATAATTTATTTAATCATCATCTTACATAGCATTTTTTACCCAGAGCCAAGGATTTCTTGAGGGACAAAAGAACATCACAAGTATGTATGGGACAAAATCAGAAAGGGAAGGCATAAAGGCTATGTCTACACTTGAAAAGTTAGGTCGACTTTATGAAGTCAACTTAATAAGGTCGACTTTAAGTTGACTTAAGGTGGACCTTATTAAGTCAACTTAACAAAAGTCAACTTAACTTTTCAAGTGTAGACGTGGCCGCTTTTTGGCCTTATTAAGTCGACTTAACATTTTAAGTTGACTTAAAAAGGTCCAACTAGGCACTACTCCATGTCTCCACTGGCTTAAGTCAACTTAATAAAGTTGAAATAATAAAGAGTTAATTAAGGAGCAACTTAAGTCGAATTAAGGAAAGCCCAGTGTAGACGCAGAGTAAATTAAGTCGACTTAAGCCTCCTTAAGTAGACTTAATTTCTAAGTGTAGATGCACCCAAAATGAGTTACACCTGGCCAGTGATATAAAAGGCAACAAGAAGAGATTCTTTAAATACATTAGGAGCAAGAGAAAGAAGAAGGAAAGTGTAGGTCCTCTGCAAAGTGGGGAAAGAGAGCTAATAACTGATGACATCAAGAAAGCTGAGGTGCTTAATGTCTATTTTGCTTCAGTCTTCACTAAAAAGGTTAATTGAGACCAGACAATGAACACAATTAATATTAATAACCAGAGGAAGGAATGCAAGCCAAAATAGGGAAAGGACAAATTAAAGAATACTTAAATAAGTTAGATGTATTCAACTCAGCAGAGCCAAATGAGATTCATGCTAGGGTACTTAAGAAACTAGCTGAAGCAATCTCAGAGCCACTAGCATCCTTTTACCTTTGAGAACTCCTGAAGGATGGGAGACATCGCAGAAGACTGGAAAAGGACAAACATAATGCCTATGTTAAAAAGGGGAGTAAGGAGGATCAGGGGAATTATAGAATGTACAGCCTAACTACTCATTTGGGAAGGCTAATGCTGGTAGTAGCCCAAAGAAGTCTTTGCGCTTAGAGCAACAACTATAAGTATATATATATAAGCCTATTGTAAGGGTTGTGTGTGACAGTTGACTTTTTGTGCCTTTTTCCTTACTCACCACTGCAGAAATAGAAACCTAAAGCAGTAGACTGAGACTGTGATATATTTTATCTGCCCAGACTCAAAAACTGGGACAAAGGGGAGGTTCCATGGAAGAGAATGTTCAGCTTCTATAGGAGATTAATGTGTTTTGATTCTGGAAGGTCTGGTCACATTTTAATCCACACATTTTAGTACACCTGGTGGGTAATCTATTTTATTATAAGGGGTGTGAATAAAGCTTGCCTAATTTTCTGCTGCACTGCATCCTTCCTGTTTCTGTGGCTGTTCAAACTAAACGCTGCTTGCTGAGCTAGTTCAACTTTTGGTATACTGGAACTAGAGGAGGGAAGTGTAGTGGAAAAAAAGACATAAGGATTTTCTTTTTAAAAAAAGGTCAGAAAGGATGAATTAACTAATCAGAACCAAGTGGTTTAATCACCAAAGGGAGCAACCCTGTGTTTATTCTATTTGGGAAAGAGCTCAGTAACTAATGCTTTCACCTATCAACAGTTATCAGGTGTTATATTCTTATAACTATAATTCAACATATCTTGGACAATCTTCAGTATTTACCTAGACAAAATTAAGCTGGAAGAGTAGTGTGTTGTCTTAAACACACAAATGTAGGGAAATTCATGGATACGGCTCTAACTGGAGGATTTAAGAGACAACCTTAAAGCCACCTTGGAGCAGGTTCTTATTTCTTAAGAGAAGATTTACTCAGCCTCTCTTTCCCCTTGTGTGCTCTGAGATAAACTTTTCATTATTTTTAGTCTCCATACTTAATGCTTCACTGAAACCCAGCAGTGGAATTGGAATATAGGTTCAATATAAATGTTTCATTGATCTGAATGGAAGGGGTCCACGGATTTGGTTTTCGTTTTATTTAATTGAAGCCTTTTTACTGAATTTGATACTGTATGAGTCATTAGAAATGATCCTGTCAGGAAACTGAATTGAAAGCAATCTACACTTAAGACTTCTTCCAGTTCTTTCGACCAAAAGCAGGGAAATTCATCACAAAGGTTCGAAATCTTCAGTTTTTAATCTAGACAAAAATGAAGTTCCATTATGTACATTACTTAACTGCTTCCTATTGTTCCTCAGAAATTCAAAGGTCAGCTCTTCAGTTCATATAAATCAACATAGCTCCAAGAAAGTGGCCCATGGTCTCTATTTTCAGCTTCATTGGTGTAAGTATATTTTATCTGCTTTTCCTCTGACTTGTGCCTTGTAGAGAGAAGATGGATGAGGTATATCTTTTTATTGGACCAACTTCTGGTGGTGAGAGAGACAAGCTTTATACACAGAGCTCTTTTTCAGGTCCCTAACACATAGTCATTTACACAAGTGCAAAAAAATTGCTCTTAATCAGTGTTAATAGAATGGTATAATTTTATACTCAGTTTGTATTTCTATAAATGCCTAGACAGAGTGTATGACAATGGAGTTACCAGGCAAAAGGCCAACTGACCTTTCTAGATTTACTCTTGATTTACACAGTAGTGAGAAGAGAATCAAGTCCATGAGCATTAATTCTTTATTCATAATATTTTTTTTTTCATGTTTGGTGTATTTAAGGCAATAGAGAATTTAAAGAAAGATTTACATTAATTTTAAACATGGAGACCATTTATACAAAAATGTATGAATGAATGAAACAATTTCTCCATTGAGACACAATATTTCAATGCCCTATAAGTGTCTCAAGCCTCAGATGACAGTTCATATGGCTTGCAGCAGTTAATATGTATCAGTGCGTTTTTCAGACCTGCTACTTGTAGGATGGGTTGGATGAACGGAAAGTAGTACCATGGAATGAAATAGAAGACAAAAGGCTATGTGTTAGAAGACTGATAAAGAAGGGAAGAAACACAAGAACTGATGTGGGCAGAAGCTTGAACCCATTATACACATCAGATAATATTTATATTCAGCAGTCCAAATGTCATCCAAATAGAAGAATATCATGAATATCATGGGATCTGAATTTGGGGGCATTTGATTGTCCATAGAATCTATGCTAGCTTAATAGCAGTAGCAACTTTTATTTTGTTTAATATAAAGTAATATCAATAACTATTTTAATTTTGTTTATATTACAGTAGCACCCCTGAACCTCAATGTGTGTTAAGTGCTGTACAGTCATGGTGGAAGACATTGTCCCTATTTCAAAGGGTGTGGTTATACTGCCAGAGGCATTGTCAGAAATTCAGAATTGATTTTGTGGGATCAGTTGAAAGTCAGGGGAGACCCACTCAATGAATCCGAAGTCGATGCATTAATCCATACATTGCAAGAAAAATAATGCTGCAGTCTGAAGGGCATTTCCCATAGGTGCAGCACAGTGGGGATGCCATGGTAAGTAGAAGTTAGGAAATAGACAGGGGATACTCAAGATACTCTGACTATGTCTACACTAGAAAAAGTTAAGTTGACTTAATGAGGTCGACTTTAAGTCAACTTAAAGTCAACCTTATTAAGTCGACTTAACAAAGTGGTTACCCTGAACTGGGACTTAGTAAGTCGACCTAACTGCCCTGCAGTCAACTTAATAAAGTCAACTTAATGAAGGGATTTCTTAAGTCGACTTAATGAAAGCCCAGTGTGGACGGGGAGTAATTTAGGTCAACTTAAGGCTACTTAAGTTGACCTGAATTGCCAATGTAGACATACCCTATGTGACTTGTGTTTCTCCTGTTGACTGCCATTGAAATCCACCACCAGTGTAGACCAGGTCAAAGATAAAAGGCAAAGGTGAATAAGGATGGAGAAGGATATACTATATCAGTAAAGTTGTCAAGGTGATTACAAATGTACATCCTATAAATTACAATTATTTTGTTTAGCTTAAACAATAAATATCTTTTCCCCAATAGTTCGTCCCTCTTGTCCTTATCCCACACCAATTTCCACCTTTAATTTCTGTGGATACAGTCCTGGACTCATTGAGGACAATGGCAAATCTCCCATGAATGTCAGGGGCTAGGGGCCTTGCACCTCTAGACCTGCTGCTCACAAACAGAGAAGAATTGATAGGGGAAGTAGAAGTGAATGGCATCTTGGGCAGCAGTGACCATAAGATGGTAGAGTTCAGGCTCCTGATCAATGGAAGGAAGGAAAGAAGCAGAACCTGGACTTCAGAAAAGCAGATTTTGGCTCCCTTAGGGAACTGATGGCAGGATCCCTTGGGAGGCTGATCTGAAGGGGAAAGGAGTCCAAGAAAGCTGGTTGTATTTTAAAGAAACCCTGTTAACGGCTCAGGAAGATAACATTCCAATGTGAAGAAAGAACATCAAATGTGGAAGGCACCCAGCGTGGCTTAGCAGAGAACTCTGCGGGGAGCTGAAACATAAAAGGGAAGCTTACAAGAAGTGGAAGCTTGGACAGATGACAAGGGAGGTGTATAAAGATATTGCTCGGGACTGCAGGGATAAACTCAGAAAGATCAAAGGACAATTGGAGTTGCAGCTGACAAGGGATGTGAAGGATAACAGAAAGGGGTTCTACAACTATGTCAGAAACAAGAAGAGGATCAGAGGTGGTGTAGGTCCCTTACTGAATGGGGCAGGCATCCTTGTGGTGGATGATGTGGAAAAGGCTGAAGTCCTCAATGCTTTTTTTACTTCAGTCTTCACAGGGAGGGCCAGCTCCCAGGCTACTACACTGAGTAACGCAGAATGGAGAGAAGAAGAGAGGCCCTCAGTGATGGAAGTTCAGGTTAGGGACTACTTAAAGAAGTTGGGTGTGTACAAGTCTATAGGGCCGGATGAACTGCATCCGAGAGTGTTGAGGGAGTTGGCCGATGTGATTGCACAGCCGCTGGCCATTATCTTTGAAAACTTGTGTGGAATGGGGGTGGTCCCAGAGGATTAGAAAAAGGCAAAGTAGCAGCACTGTAGAAAAGGACCTGGGGGTTATGGTGGATGGGAAACTGGATATGAGCCAGCAGTGTGTTCTTGTTGCCAAGAAGGCCAATGGCATTTTGGGCTGCATCAGTAGGAGTGTTGTCATCAGATCGAGGGATGTGATTATTCCCTGCTATTCAGCACTGGTGAGGCTGCATCTGGAATACTGTGTCCAGTTTTGGGCTCCCCACTACAGAAAGGATGTGGACAAATTAGAAAGAGTCCAGCAGAGGGCAACAAAAATGGTTAGGGGGCTGGGGCACATGATTTACGAGGAGAGACTGAAGGAACTAGGCTTATTTAGTCTGAAGAAGAGAAGACTGGGGGGGATTTGATCGCCACCTTCAACTACTTGAAGGGGTGCTCCAAAGAGGAGGGAGCTAGGCTGTTCTCAGTAGTAACAGAGGACAGAACAAGGACCAATGGTTTCAAGTTACAGCTGGGGAAGTTGAGATTGGATATTAGGAAAAACTTTCTCACTAGGAGGGTGGTGAAGCATTGGAATGGGCTACCTAGGGAGGTGGTGGAATCTCCGTCTTTGGAGATATTTAAGGTTCGGTTAAACAAAACCCTGGCTGGGATGATTTAGTGGGAGTGGTCCTGCTTTTAGCAGGGGGTTGGACTAGATGACCTCATGACCTTCCAGCTCTATGATTCTGATTCTATGATTCTATTATTTAACCCAGTGTCTTATTACTCTTCCCAGCATTCAAGAGGTTTTCTTTGTACAGAAGAGCAGTTCCTTTATGAAAAAAAAAAAAATTATGTCAAGAAGTAGGTAAGTATTCTATTCTGTGTAGGTTTTTATAACATCCCTTCACTATAATATGAGTACTTTGCAATCATTCATTAAATGACATCATTAACATCTCATGTGTGTATTCATTGTAGTATTTTGTTTTGTTAGGTGGTTTGGAGTTTTTTGTTTTGTTTTGTTAATTCTTATGCTGCTGTGTGTGTATGTTGGAGAAGTCAACGCCAAAGAAGTGCTCCTTAATTCAGTCAGTTTCTTGTAGGTGGCACAAAAGAAGTGAGCTTACAGGAGATATTTGCATGAGGAGAGGGCAGTGGCTTTTCATATCAGCTCCAGCAGGACTTTTTCATGCAGCTGGTAGCATGGAAAAAAGCTCTGGTGTGGAGAGTCATTGGTAGCGTTCAGGGGTAATGTGCTAAGGGAGAGAATGAAACAGGTTCAAAAGGAAAATCAAAATATATTTTTCAAACATGCTTCTTAATGGAGTGTTATTCCTGTATTCTCTTTTATAATTAACATCCACTTTTCATTTGACTTCTTTTAGAAGTCTGAATAAATGCCCCTGTTGTGCAGCTTCTGGCTTACATCTTAGAGGAGATACAGGTTCTGGTTCATCATTAAAAACAAATCCTAGTTTTATGAGCCATATAAAGAATAAGGCTGCCCATGGCTATAATTGAGTTACTGGGTTTTATCTCACTACAGTCTGTTGGATGTCTCTCTGGCTATAAAACAAGCAATTTTACAAAGACCCTGCGGTGAATAGACCAGGACTTTTGGCTTTCTAGTTATTTAGTTCTCTGTTTCTTTTTTTCTTTTCCAGAGGTATCAGATGCAAATTAGGTTTCTGGTTCTCTTATCTCTTTGTTCCTTCCAAAGCTGAGATTGGTAGCTTTAAGAAGATCAAAGTCAACTTTCAAACAGATCCCAAATTGATAATCTCCAGACTATCATATACCTCAGACTCAGAACAAAAAAAATAAAATCCATAATGACATGAGTATGGTAAATATGGTTCTTCTGTTAGAGTAAGTAAAAGTAGATTATACATGTTTTTTAGACTTCAAAGGACTGTCCTTTAGGTCAGGTTTCTGTAAGGTCTGAAAAGCTACACGTACTCCCTTATGTGTAAGCTTAATAAAAGACACTTCATCAATAACTGGAGAGGATTTTTTTCCTGGCTACCATTGCAATTTAAAAAATACATGAACAAAACATTTTAAGGAAGAAAAGTAGGGGGATATGCATTTAATTCAACGTAAATACAGCAATATAGTGTGCATTAGCACTTGCCTCGGCTTTACAGCTGTCTCCCTAAACAGTGCTTTGTTTTCCAAATATGCTGATGAAAATATTACTGTTCAAAGAAGGCAAAATTTGAGACTCTTTATCTTCCTTTCCCATATCAAAAGATGTAAAAACATGCAGCTCAAACTGTAAACAGGATTAGAAGCCTGATCCAAAGTCTACTGAATTAATGGGAGTTTTTCCACTGACTTCAAAGGGCTTTTGATCAGGCCCAAGATTAGGTGAATTTCAGATGCTACCTGCCCTTCTTTGTGTGGAGCTGAGTAGAACAGTAGGGACAAAAGGTGGATACATTAAGTTTCATGAAAGAAGGACATAGTCCCAACTAATCAGTAGCTGCACTAGTGCCTTGCTATCCTGTTACCACTGGCTGGCAACCAATGACTATTCTCTGACTCTTCCAGTAGAGCTAATGATGTGTGCAGGGAAAGTAAATGCTATTATGACCAGCAATGGCTAATCCAAGACTTTTAGGCAGATTTTAGCTTGTATTGAAGGAAAACAGTATCAGGCAGAGGTACATTTATTCTTTGGCCTCTCCTGCTTTTCTCTCCTGTCCCAGCCATTATTTTGTCGGAATGGAGGCTGTAGTATGGAGGGGAGAGCATATCATATAGCTTCTTAACCCTAAATTGACTTTCTGAGTCATTTTATTCCATTCTACACCTTAGCAATGTGTGCATATAGAGGGAGCTAGTAATATTTGAATATTTAGCCAGCATATTTAAAATGTCCCCAATCCTACACAAATGATTATTTTATATTACATTCTGTATAGTACAGTCTTTATATAACCCAAGATATATGTTTTTCAGAGTATATGCTTTTCTGATGTAGTGCAGCTTGATGATACAATATTCAATATGTTTAGAAGTTATACAGTATATTAGTCTATGCAGTGGTGGGAGCATCAATGATTGCACATTTCAGAGTTTCTTTTAGGGAAAGTCTACTGTGATGCAACAGTTCTTTGCAGTCAATGTTTGTGGGACTCCCAAAGACCCTATGGAAATAAATATTGTGGTTAAGGGAAAGGAAGAAGGAAAGAATACCTACCGGCTACTTTTTCAATTTTAAAAAATATTAGTGACTCCAATGGCCATGAGGATGTTAAACTAACTAATGTCTTCTGGACTGTTTGTTTGTTTTGTTTTTGTTTTTTTTAAAGAGTAGAGACAGCACATCTACCCCTACACCACTCATAAATGTGCCTCAGCTGGGAGCTCAGCATAGTCTTGATGCTCTTGGTCACCTTACTGAGGCTGCCAGAGAAGTTGTCAGTTAGCATCAGTAGTCATTACTTAGTGCGGTGTTATAAATGTGGGCCTGAATGAAAAAATACCTGCGAGTCTGTCATTTTCCCCATCGACACTGACGCAGTTCACTTTCATAATCAAACCTGAATACAAACTGTATCAGTGCCAGACACAAGAGAAGGATTTCATCCAAAACGTTTAGTAAAATCTGATTAGTCTTGGAACAAGATCAAGGTCTGAAGAAAAGTTTTAAAATCAAGGACAACATTTTTTCTGCCCCTACATGATTGTGGGAAAGGAGAGGGAGAAGGAAACATCTGGGGACAAAAGGAAAAAGGAAACCTCTTTTGCCCGCTTTCCAGAATCTTTACAGGTGTCAGACACATTATGGACCTGTAATGATGGCTGGAGCCTCAGGCCTATCTTTCACATATTTGAGTTCCACAGTACCAAGGAGGCCAGTTAGGTTATTGGGGAGAAAATGCTGTCACTGTATTCACTTACCCACCCCATGCCTGATGACATGTCTTAGCATCTGTGGAGGCAGGAAGGGAGAAGCATGTGCTCAACTCAGTGAGGGTTGAGGGTCTCTTGCACCCAGGGGCCAAGGTTACAGTTCATTTGATATAGTTCGACATAGGGAATTTTTAGTTATATTAGAAAAGATGGGGATTAATATGAAAATAGAAAGATGGATAAGGAACTGGTTAAAGGGGAAACTCTAGTGGGTCATACTGAAAGGTGAACTGTCAGGCTAGAAGGAGGTTACTAGTGGAGTTCCTCTGGGATCGGTCTTGGGACCAATCTTATTTAACTTCTTTTATTACTGACCTTAGCACAAAAAGTGGGAATGTGTTAATAACGCTTGTGGATGACACCAAGTTGGGAGGTATTGCCAATACAGAAAAGGATTGGAATGTCATACAAGAAGATCTGGATGACCTTGTAAACTGGAGTATTAGGAACAGGATGAAATTTAATAATGGAAAGTTCAAGGCCATGCATTTAGGGACTAATAACAAGAATTTCTCCTATAAGTTGGGGATGCATCAGTTGGAAGTGATGGAGGAGGAGAAGGACTGGGCGTACTGGTTGATGACAGGGTGACTATGAGCTGCCAATGTGATATGGCCATGAAAAAAGTTAATGAGGTCCTCGGATGTATCAGAGGAGTATTTTCAGTACACATAGGGAGCCATTAGTACCATTCTACACGGTGCTAATGAGACCGCATCTGGAATATTGTGTGCAATTCTGGTCCCCATGTTTAAGAAAGATAAATTTAAACTGGAACTGGTGTAAAGAAGGGCTACAAGGATGATCTGTGGAATGGAGAACCTGCCTTATAAGAGGATATTTAAAGAGCTTGGCTTGTTTAGCCTAACCAAAAGATGGTTCAGGGGAGATACAATTGCTCTCTATAAATAAATCAGAGGGATAAATACCAGGGAGAGAGAGGAATTATTTGAGTACAGTGCCTATGTGGACATAATAACAAATGGATACAAACTGTCCATCAGGAAATTTAGACTTGAAATTAGATGCAGGTTTCTAACCATCAGAGGAGTAAAGTTCTGGAGTAGCCTTCCAAGGGGAGCTGTGGGAATAAAAATACTTAGTTCAAAACTGAGCTTGATAAATGTATAGAGAGGATGGTATGATGCAACAGCCTAGTCTGGCAACTGAATGATTTTTGTCTATTGGTGATGGATAGGCCAGTGATCTGAGAAGAAATGTTAGATGGGGCTAGTTCTGAGTTATTAATGAAAATTCTTTTTCTGGGTATCTCGCTGGTGAGTCTTGCCCACATGCTCAGTGTTTAACTGATCCCCATATTTGAGGTCGGGAAGGAATTTTCTCCCAGGGCAGATTGGCAAGGGCTCTGGGGGGGTTTTTGCCTTCCTTTGTAGCATGGAGCATAGTTCACTTACTAATGGATTCTCTGTACTTTAAAGTCTTTAAATCACAATTTGATGACTTTAATAACTCAGTCATAGGTTAGAGGTTTATTACAAGCAGTGGCATCACTGGCGCTGGACACACCCGGCTGCCACCAGTGCCCCAATGAGCCCCTGCCAGGGCCAGGGATCCAGTGCCCACACAGCCACAGTGGCTGGATCCAATCCCCGCAGGGGCAGGGGATCTGGGGTCCACCCGACCACAGAGGCTGACTGGGGCCAACCTGGCCACAGTGGTGGATCCGGCCCCCACCAGGGCTGGGAATAGCCCAACTGCCACCGGCCCAATCCAGCCCCAGGGGGAAGAATCGGGCCTGCCCTGGAGGACAGAGTGGGCCTGGCATGGCTCTTTTTCTGCTGGTATGCCCGGTATGGCGTACCGGCACCTATTTTTCCTTGGCTGCCCCATTGCCCAGCTGTGGGCTGGGGTCAGCAAGGCAGGCCAGGAAAGGAGCGGGTCTCTTTTCCCCTGCTGATCCTAGCTCCCAGCTGGGCAGCGGGGCTGGCAGGGGCCAGGAGTGGGGGCTGTGGGCCAGAATCTGGCCCGCCAGGGGCTGGAATCCAGCCCATGGTCACCTGGGAGCTGCGGCCAGGCTGCAGCTTTTTCAAATCTCCCACCCTGAGCATGCTCAGATGTGTGTCTCAGGGTGGGAGCAGCCTGGCCAGGGAGCAACTCTGGATGCCCCTGCAGCTCCAGCCAGGTAAGGAGGGGAAGGGATGGGGGTCAGGGAGCCAGCAGGCTGGTGGGAAAAGGGCAGAGGGGGGTCAGGGAATGGCAGGGGGAGGCGGGTCGAGAGGACCGGGGAAGGACCCGAATGCTCGGGGAAATGGACGGCAGGGATGGGAGTTGGGGAACTGGTGGCAGGTGGGGAGGGGACGTTGGGGCTGAGTGGACTGGGGAAAAGGCTCAGGGGTAAGGGAACTGGGGGGCGGGTGGGTCAGGGAGCCGGCAAGAGGGCAGGGGAGGAGGGGTGTAGGGGAACGGGCAAGGAAGGTAGCCCGTGGTGGAGGGGTTGAAGAGGCCCTGGGGGAGTGGCAGTGGTGGAAGGTCCTGACACACACACACCCTCCTGCTGGAGTACCGGCACTTTTTTTTTTTTTTTTTTTAGAAAAAAAGCAGGCCCCGAACCTATTTTGGGGGCAGCGATGCCCCTGATTACAAGAGCGGGTGAGTAAGGTATTGTGGCCTGCATTGTGCAGGAGGTCAGACTGGATGACCATATTGGTTCCTTCTGATCTTAGAGTCTATGAGTGTGCCTTGCCGCCCAGGGCAGGAGGTGTCCCACTACCACCCTGCAGCCGCTCTGGAGAGGGGGTTCTGTATCTGCAGAGCTAGGCTTGGTGCTGCACCTCTCCCCTTCACCCCTGTTCTTATCCAGTGTGTAGTGCTCAGGCTGAGTGCTCATTGCTCAGGCAGGTGAGCTTTGCAGGGCCAGCTTTTGTTCTATATTTCTGCTGGGGAGGCAATGTTATTATACATAGTTCCTATTGGCAAATACATGCTATGCTTGTCCTGCTTTTATTTTTTTTGTTGTTATTAAGATTGAAAGTCACATTTAAGGATTCAGAAAGTGTTTTTCCCCTCTTTTCTCTCTTTCCTGCTGGGCAACAATGGCCATTTCTATTGCATGCCATGAGTAAGGCAGTTAGGGGTGGAGGGGGAGGAGGGAGATGGTGGTCACAGCTCCAGCTCTGCCCCTTCTCCCTGGTTTCTTCAGGGCTCCAGGCTGCTTTTTTCAGTCTCAGTCCCTTCAGCAGGAGATGTGGTGGAACACCTACCCGAGAAGGTTCCATCCAGACTTAGTGTCCTCCCGACAGCTCCAGGAGATCCCCTGGCTCCCACCCTCCCTTACTTATCACATTGCAATGCTAAGGGAAAATCCCCATCCCAGCCAGGTAAGTCAGGGAACTTGGACGCCCTGGCTGTTGCTGGGCTGGGGTCTCCCATGGAGGCTGGGAGGGGAGGGGAGGGGAGGGGAGGGACACTACCCCTAGCCTTGCCCTCCCTGACTTCTTAAGGGCTGAAGGCAGCTTTTCAGCCTCAGCCCCTTCAGTGGGAAGCCTGGGGCACAACCCTCTCTTCTTTCCGGGGCAGACAGCCAATTCCAATGAATTCAGGTCAGCCCTTAGCCCCTGCCAATACTCACACAAAGCTCAGCTATGAGTGATTTTGCCCACCTGAGCAAGGTTTGGTGAGGATCCACCCAGATTCCCCACCCAGCTTAGCACCTGGGGGCATGCCCCCCTTCAGTATGCCAGTGGGTCCACTTTTCCAAAGCACCTATAAAGACCACAGCTGAATTTGCTCTGCTTCCATCTGCCTGTGTCTTGATAACTCAACCAGTCTCAAGCTACCTGCTGTTGGCAATATGGTTCTGTTCTCCCCCTATTAGCACTCAGCTGCATAAGATCATATTATCCAATGGGGATCTGCCAACCATCCCCAGATTGTAAATTGTCCACCCATAGCCACCACATTTCTTGCTGGGTCAGCAGGTTTTTCAAAGCATTCATTTGCCCAGGGTGGTGATTATTGCCTGTACTATCACACCTGCCCCCTGCATTCAACCACAGCTAAATGATTTTGCACAATCTACACTGATTAACCTGATTTTTCTTTTTGAGATCAGAGGCCCATTAAAGGCTGAATTAGGTTGAATAACTGACATTTGTCATGTAAACTAGTCTCTGTAGTAACAAGCTTCTCACAGGGTGTGCATTAATACAAAGTTGGTGTTTGCTGGAGACATTGTGATATGTGAGACTGAGTACTTTATCCACACAAAGAGAGCAGACAGAATTATGAGTGGACAGATATGAGTTCCATTTTTTTTATTTTATTTTTATTTTTTTTGGAGATGGGGACAAAGGTTTCAAGAGTATGGCATAGTGTCAAAGTTCAATATTGGAGCAAAGAGGCCCTCCATAATAATTCCAAATCACTGTCAGTGTCTACATTTTCTGCATGCCATTTTCTTCATGCCTTTGACCTGTGAAGTCAGAGGGTGGTCTGACATTGACTTCCAAGGAAACAGGATCCAGCCTTTGGTGGGAAGGGCTTATTCATTTCATGAATCATTTTCAACGATGAGGTAACCCTGCAAACTCTATGCCTTTCCATAATGCAAGACTGTGAAATAGAGAATTTTCCCCATTTGCTGTGCCTTCCTTCTCATGAAAAAAATTACCATGAAATCTTTAAAATTTAGAAATATCATGTTGCTGGGATTGGAACAGACCCATTTTCTAATTAATTTGGCAACATTATCCATGATGCTTTTCCAAAACATTTATTCAAATTTTTATCAAAATCATTTCTGAGAACATTTTGAAATTTTCCATTTAGCAATAATCATGGTCTTCAGGGAGAAAAATGCATTCTCAAACATACTCTTTCAGGACAAAGCAGTCCTCCTTTTAGCAGGTGGTTGGACTAGATGACCTCATGAGGTTCCTTCCATCCCTAGTCCGAATATTCTATGATTCTGTAATGAGCTGAACGAAAGAAAGAAAGAAATGTACATTTTGCATAAAAGGTTTTATGTTTTAAAATTTCTGTGGGAAAAATTACAACTGGCTCAACAAACAGCCATTTTACAATTAATGCACTAACAATATTTCTACTAGTTGGAAGCTTCTACCTGGTTGAGAGCTATTTCCTGTACGCACATTGTGAAATGCCACCAGACTTCTTGTTTGTTTTGCTGAACTAGATTAACATGGCTACCCCTTTCAAACTTGGTATCAAATGTGTTAATAAGTTACAGTGTATGTACAGTGATGTTACTGGAAGCTTTATGCACTCTTCGTCTTAAAGATGTACAACAAACAGAGTCCTGTGGACTTCTATTTCCAGGCCTTTCCTGACTTAAAATTTTCTACTCTTCTTCATCATAACAGATTAGTTAGGTTTATTTTATCTTTCCTAGCATTTTGTTTGTGGTTGAAAAATTAAATAGTTACATAATATACAGTAGAAGCTCAAGGGAAAAAAATTGGTCCTGTGATCAGCATTATACTACAGACATTGCTAATTATTTATTTCCTGCTGTTAAGCAGAAAACAGGCATGACTGCCCTCACAACAGCTGCAGCATCACCACATGTGAAACACCATGAACTTTATGTGCTAGCTCTGCTGAAGAGCTTTTGGGGGCAATGGGTATTAAAAGCAGGTAGACTGGTTGTCAGAAGAGGCTTCTGAAGAGTCCTAGTGCATCAGCAGCAATTAATGCAGGTGGTATTTTAGACAAGGGAGCTAATGAGCTTTAATATGCATGCAGGTGAGGGAGTGCTGAATCAGTAGAGCCATTAATGAACCTATGACAGCCTAATTAGCTACAATTTAAACTCTATGGAATCTAATCAGAGAAGCTGAACACTGCTGCAAATCTGTGTATGAATGAGTCTTTCTAAATACTCCAATCTGTTGCTTAGTCACTGATTGATAGTAATTGCTTTTTTTCTTCTATTGTGTATAGGAAAAGGCCCAATTTTGTTCTGATAGAGGAGGACACAACATTGAAGTTAAATGCCTAAGATGTTTGGCTGTTTAAGTTTTAATCAGGGGATCTTTAAAAAAGAATCAGAGGATGTTTTTGAAAAAAAAAAATCTAAGTAAAATTAATTTTCAGTTCTGAATATAGATGATTAAAAATATACCACCAACTTTTCATGTATTAGGCAGGCAGAGATTATATGCTAGTTAATCAACTCCAAATAGTTTATATGAAATTAAAGATAGAATGACAGCTGAAGTGGCATAAGAGGCAAATATTAATATTTTTAAAAATTCCTCTTCTTTACATAGGACAATTTATTATGGTTATCTTAGATAACTGATTTTTCAATAACCCAGAAATAGAAATATCTTTGAAACGGATGCAAAAGGATTTTTTGCAGTCACTGTTAAATAGCTAGAAAAATAAGAACTTTTTTTATTAAACATTGCACTTTTACTCAAGGGCAGTAGTTCTAGAATTCTTATGCAGAATTTGAAAGTGTACTATTATACAGTAGGAAAAATATTCAATGGTTTCAGATTTTCTCAGTATCTTAAAAAAATATTACGAATAAATGTTCAAATATCTGAATCATTACTCAATGTAGGCTATGTTCAGTGTTTGGATCCCACCATGCTTTCACATTTTAAATCCTATGAGAGTTTTGCCTCCATAGGAAATGGAGGATGAAGTTTAACCTGAATCTATCATAGATATTTAGCAAATAGCACAATACACAGATTTATATCAGCCTGTGGGTAAGAAGGTGGTCAGGAAGCGTGAAGGTCTTCTTGGTTGAACTCACCACATTCTGCAGATGATCACCTTTGATAACCTCTCCTATTTTGATTTGCTGTTACAGCCTGACCTGATGCTATGTCATACACTCCCCTGCATTTAATTTCCTACCACTCTGTAACTTTCCTATCTTCAAAGCATCTGACGAAGTGGGATTTTCTCCCACGAAAGCTCATGCGATAAATAAATCTGTTAGTCTTTAAAAGTGCCACAGGACTCTGTTGTCTTTGATAACCTCAGTAAATGTTACTGTCATCAGTATAGGTATGAACATAATTATTTCCAGTAAATACAGAAATAACTTTGCCACAGCCACTACATTCAGCATCTGTGCGAAATAATTTCAGGTAGCCACAAAATAGCTAAAAACTGAATGTGTGAGCCACTGAAGATGTGACTTTTGGACAAATCCACAAGCCTAGAACTGCAATTATAGAAAATTCCAATGTATGCCTAAAACCCACTTCTGTTTTCACATGATATCAAGGGATTTGAGATCACCTGAGGCATTTGAGATCGCAGACCCCCAGTTTTAATCAGGAAACACCTGAAGCAGAGAATGGTTCAATCTTTCCAGTGAGAAAGACCAATCAGTGTTGGAATTTGTTTTCTCCATTGGTTCAAGTGGTTGACCTCCAATGGGACTGGTTGGCAAACTGCAATTCCATTTTAAGTGTGAGAGACCCCAGAATATCCAAGACAGCACCCTGCACCAATCAGGCAACAGAAGAACTTGAAAATGGGTCTCCCTCTTCTGGACAACTTTCTTAACTGCTAAGTTATTAGCTATTCAAGGGTCACTTTGTGTCTCACTGCCCAAACAACTTTCTTAAGCACTGGGCTATTTAGATTTTCTCTCTCTCTCTCTCTCTCTCTCTTTCATCCACCAAGTGGGATTTTCTCCAATGAAAGCTCATGCGATAAATAAATCTGTCAGTCTTTAAAAGTGCCACAGGACTCTGTTGTTTTTAATACAATTGAATGCAGGTAATGTATTTGCCTGCGCAAAACCTGTTTGAACAAACCTGGTTACAGTGTGCCCTAATGTGAACTGGTGTAACCTTCGGGTGGGCTAAATTCATTTAGTTGCCCTTCTCCAGTGCCCCACAGAAATCAATCCCAACCCCTATGGGGAAAGCAGCTGGAGACCCAGGATCCAGTCTGTACAGGACTCACGGCGAAGCTTGCTCAGAGCTACACTCACACATTAAAATACTACTAAAAACAAACATAACAATGAACTTTATTAACTACTAACTAAATAAACCTTATCCTAAGAAAACAAACTACAATTAACCAAGAACAATCCCTTGCATGAAAGATACCCCAGAGCCCCAAAGTCTGTGTGGAGTTCACCCAACTCTCAGCTACAGTCTCTGTTCCAGTGTGGAAGCTTGAGTGGCAAGAAATAGCTGTCCTCTTCTTTCTTTGCTGGGATATTCTGTAGCATTCCATGCAGGCTTTCTCTTCTCCTCTGCAACCAGCCCTCAGTCCCATATGCATGTCTGCAAGGTCTGTCGCAAATGACTCCTTTACATGGAGAAAACATCTTGTTCGCTCCTGGCTCAGCTCCTCTCCAGAACACTGAGCACATGGTCTCCCCTCAAGGCAGCTCCTGCCTGCTGTCTGAACAGACTGCTGCTCTCCAGTCATCTGACTGACAACATCCCATCACACCAGCAGGGTACACTGTGGAGCATGCTCAAATTGCTACCACACCCTGCCTCTGGAAGTTTCCAGTTGTGGGTCGCAAATCTGCCCAACAACAGCAACCCATCCTCAGCAGGTCTCTCAGAGATAGCCTTTTCAGGCATATGGGTTACACTGGCTCACATTGGTTTTATTCTACTGTAACTTTACGGGCTAGATCCCAAGGTGTACTAGTGCTCCTTGTAGTAGAGAGGTGGCATAATACCACCTTTCTACAATTCTTTGATCCTGGAAGAATCTAGCTGCTATTTTCTCCTAGTTTCCTCCCCCAATACAACTAGTTGGAATACAGAGGGCTACCCCATTTGTGTCAGCTGGAAGAGTCATTGTGGCCCTGCTGGAAAGCACATTCTGGTCACATCCCCTGCTGACCCCTGGCCTGCTCCTGACCAGGTGAAGGGGAATTGCAGGATATGGCAACAGAGGAATTCTCAGTAGCCCCTTTAGGGAAGCTTTAAGTCACTTTTTCCCATGTGAAGCAAAAAACCTGTTTGAATACTAGTGTCAGTGAGAACAAACTCAGGATCCTTTTATGTGCCCAGAATCCTAAATATTAATGTCTCACAAACACCTCTGAGGTGGGTAAATAATTTTTATATCCATTTGTAAAGATGAATAAAGTGAGGCACTATGAAGTTGATGAATGTTTTCAAATCTACACAGAAAGTCAGGGCAGAACTGGGATTAAACTCAGAGATCTGATTCTACAATGAGTTATACCATTGTAAATTAGGAATAATGCTACTATA
This sequence comes from Pelusios castaneus, assembly GCA_007922175.1. Lineage (NCBI taxonomy): Eukaryota > Metazoa > Chordata > Testudines > Pelomedusidae > Pelusios > Pelusios castaneus. The sequence goes on from ML685787.1 coordinate 833,088, forward strand.
GTCAGTAGAATGAGTGTCATAAGAGTAAAATCAGGCCTGAGAAATCCACCTACCTAGCCACTAACTAGACAACACTGCCTCCTCTATAAATAAAATTTATGTTGCATTGAGTGCTATGTGTGATTTCAGGACACATATTTGCATCTGAAATATACCTACCACCTGTCTCTTTGCTGACTGACTGCCACTGGATACAGATCCCACAGTTCACCCCAGAGCCCCCTCGCTTGCAGGCTAGACCAGGAAACCCCTTAAGAATTTAAAGTCATAGCTTATGTAACCCACTTAGGCTTGCCAGCTCTGGAAGCTCTGGACTTAGTCTCTAGGGGGTCTGACCCAAGAGACTACAATTGTAGTGGCTACCAGAACCCTCTAACACCATTTCCCAGCATGTAAGGAGTCTGGGCTTGGGACAGAAAGAACTAGTAACTCCTTCTGAATCTAAGGAGGGTCCTGCTGCAGGTAGTTATCTGAACAATGGACCAATTATAGCACAGGGCTGTTCAGCTCCCATTAAGGGGTCAGCCTGACTCAGAAAAGAAGAGACAAGTTTAGTTTTGAGCTTGGGAGCTGCTAGAGCGAGAAACAGAACAGCTCAGGGAGTCTCTGCTTAATTCCCACTCCCCACAAAGGAAGTCTTTGATTCAAAAACTTTGAACTGCTGTGAGAAAGTTGTATGGATTAGGCAGTTTGTCATGCAGAGACCAAACTGGCAGACATTTGACCTGACACAAACGATCAAGAGCTAGGTGTGACCTCCACAGGAATCCAGACCAGGTAAACAGATAACCTGATAGGAACAAGGGAGACCCTGTCCCACCAAGAGATGAAAACACAATCAGGGGATTTTGTTTGTGTGTATAAGGCAGCCAAAGTACACAGCTCTGTAACATTCATTTTAGGTCTCAACCTCAAGCATACCATCTGCCTGCAAAGTTATGGAGGAAAATAGGGTGGTCAGCGATCCTGATATTATGGCCTTTGTCTTATATATGCAATTATATTTCTCCCCTCACCAAAAAACCCCCTTCAGTGTTTCACACTTGCTGCCTGGTTAACCTAGAGAGAAAGCTGAGGGTTGGGAGGAGTTATAAATGATGGGAGGTGGGGGATATTTTTGATTTGTTAATGTTTAGGGAGTATTTAGCAGTTGTCCTTAGTACTTTGCTTCCCCAGGTTGTATTTTCCTGTTCCCCAAAAATCCCTTTTGTTATACTGTTATTTGGGGGGGGGGGGGGGGCATTCCTGGCCGGGGGTTTGTTTTGATTTTTTTTTTAAATTCTTGTATATTAAATTTTATACTTTTTTTTAGTAGTTCCATTTTTTATTTTTTTTTCAAAGGACAATTCCTTTTGTGTCTTGGGCATGCATAAGAAAAAGAACCTAGGACCCAAACCAAGTGAGAAGTGTAGAGAAGTCACTGTCTGTCTCAAGAATCAGTGAGAAAGCTTGAGCCACAATTCAGGAGAAGGGTTATGCTTACTGTTTTAATAGACCACAGACTACAGTAGCTTTGGGGCCAGTTTTATCCTGACCCTGAAAAGAAAGTGTGCTTGTAAGGGGGGTGGTTGCAAAGCAGAATGTGGTCTGTAGGGTTTAATTTTGCAAAATACTAAACACTCTGGTCCTGATCCAAAAAAAAACACCTAAGCATAAATACCAAAGGGACTATTCACATGCTTAAATATAAGCACATGGTTAAGTACTTTGTTGTGTCAGGGCCAGAGTACTCAGCACCATGTATTTTCAAGCTTTTAGGTAGTAAAGCTATTATTACAATTCATGAATACAATATAACAAACATTGCCAAGTAATTTATTTTAAAAAAGAGAGGCTTCTTCATTTTCCCTTGTTCGGAAACACTTTTTATTTTTTGCACATTGGCAGCTTTATTTTTTTCTAAAGCATTTCCTGCTGGGGTGTAGCTGAATAAATTCATTTTAAGGCGGTTGGTAAAGTGTTTTCTTTCTGTACATCTCTGGTGATGCATTTTTTAATAAATCATTTTTAAGGTGGCTGCTTCAGTATTTTTTCCTTTTTATTTCCTGCTGTGGAGACAAGGGCTTTAATAAACAATTTTTTTTGAAGTGGCTATTTTTACATTTTTTCTCCTGTACCCTGCTGTTACAGTGCTGTAAGCCTGTTACATGTTCATTTGTTTAAAATAGCTGCTGTTTCTTGGGGTTTTATAAATGACTCTTCAACATTTAGCCTCTCCTCTATATAAAGGTACTGAACAGGAAAATGTTGAGGGGATAGTGTTTAGACAAAGGGTTGGCACTATATTCTTTGATCATGGAACTAAGAAACTGATCTTGGTTTACCTTTTAATATCATAATTTTGCTCAATAACTCATTAATTAGTTAATATTAGGAAGTGAGCAATTTTTTTCCCCAGTGAATATGAAATCCACTAAGAAATGTATGGGGATGGGGCATAGTCTGGGTGAAATTTTCAAATAGTTTCAGCCAAAAAGAAGGGGGGGGGGGAGGAGCTGTGTTGAAATGTTTTCATTTTGACATTTTTTTAAACAAACAATTTTAATATTTTATTTTGTAAAAATATTGGTTTTGCAAATGTCATTTTTGAAATATAAAAATATTCTCTTGAAACAATGTTTGAAACATGTTCTCTGAAATGAATTAATGATTTATACTTTTTTTTTCAACCCCCAATTCAAAAATTGTCATTTGAAGTGAACAGATTTCTTTTTTTTCCCAATTTTTCATTTTTTCCACTGAACTGAAAAATCAATTACTTGCCTAACTTTAATAGTGGGATTCAAAGAGAGGGGAAGAGATGGGAAGTGATAGGCAATAAAGATCTTAGTTTCTACATGTTTTAGAAACTAAGTCAGAAATATATTATTTTAATATTTAGGGGGAAATTATTCAAATATGATCATTTAGTGTAGATTCTTGCAGCCACCATAGATCTGGTGCCTAAGTTCATGTCCCTTATATACTATTGTTTCCCCCCTGCTGAGTGGTAGCAGATGTTGGGGGCCTTGCAAGTCATCTTATCAGAGATACAGAGTCTGGGTTTATTCCTTGTTGTACTTCTTTATTGTGCAGTATATAAATTGGTCCTTAACAGATAAGGTCACAAATAGCAAGAAGAAAATCCCCTTTTTCAGATATTTCAGCCCAAACACTAATGTCCTATTCTCAGGGAACAGCTTTACCTCAAGAATTAACTCGTTAGAGCAGGTTAAGGCAGAGACCATACTCGCATCAAAGTGTCTGACAAAGTGGGATTTTCTCCCACGAAAGCTCATGTGATAAATTTGTTAGTCTTTAAAAGGGCCACAGGACTCCTTGTTAGTTAAGATGATAATATCCTTCATATAAAAAACAGGGGCACACAGGGCACAGGCCCCAGATGTGCTGAACAGTGCTCCGAGTCGTTCTGGGGCCAGCGAGGCCATTTTAAATCTCCCACTCTGCTGCGCTCCAAGGCACGTAGCCCTGGGTGGAGCAAGGCAAGAAATCTAAAGCAGTTGTGTTGGTGTCCCCTCCCTGCTCCAGCAAAGGTAAGTGCTGAGGAGGCCTCGGGAGCTGGGCACAGGGACAGGTCTGGGGGGCCAGGAGGAGTGGTGAGGAGTTGGGCACAGGCCCGGGAGCAGCAGGGGTAGGGCCGAGCAGCACGATGGCCAGCTGGCGGCCGGTTTGGGGCCACCTGGCCAGCTCAGCAGAGTCAGCTTTGCGGCCAGCGCTGAGGCCACCCAGCCAGCTGGAAGGGGAGGGGTGGCCGGTTCAGGGGCCAGCACTTGTGCTTGGAGGCGGGGGTGGCTCAGGGGCTGTTTGGGGGCTGGCTGGACCTGGAGCTGATTGTGGGTCCGTGCCTGCTGCTGCCGCCAGATCGGGTCCATAGCTGGCCTGTACCCTGAATGGTTTTTGGGGGCAGTGATGCCCCAGGTAAAAAACTATCTTTATTGGCAGCATTAGCAGAAAAGCCACAGATTTAATGTAACTGAAATATACTTGTAATCTTGGATTTAGTCTCCCTTCCCATTCTCTCCCTACAAAATAGTCCTGGGTCAAATGATGCACTGACTGATCTTAAATGATCTGTGAATAAATGAAAGATTTCAGACTCCAGGTTCTTCATCTTGCACCTTTCATGAGCACTAAATACACTTTAAAATATGGATTAATGTTCTGATTTTTAGTATGAAAGTCATGTAGATTAGGTAGTGGCTCTAACAGTAGGCCAGACCTTGAAGTGACTATAGTCAAAATTTAAGTAAATTTTGAAACAGGTTATTTCAGAGAAATCCCATTACAACAACAGGGAGCTGGAGGTGATGGAAATTTCAAAGGTAAACCTTGGGCATCCAGGAAATAAGTTTCAATGGGAGTCACAAGAAAGACAAAATAAAATATTCCTCCTAAGACTTTTCCCTGAAAGGAAAGATTTTATGAGAGGGTTTGAGAGTGGAAGACATTCAGCACTTTGCAGGATCTGTTTCATCTGAGTGTCTGATAAACTCTTTCCAATGTAAGTCAAAACATGTAAGTAGTTTATTGCAGCTGTATTAGAATCCATTCACATATGCTTGAGGACCCTGAAGTTAAAAACATTTGGGTTGCTATAAATCCAGCTTTCCCAAGGCAAAATCTCATTTTGAACCTATTTGTAAAATTCAGTGGTGTTCTGTCTCATTGGCATATATTTGATATAGAAAGCGGAAAATATTATTATTGCTATTAATTGTTTGTATTACCATCAGTCAGGGACTAGGACCCCATTATGCTAGGTGGTGTACAAACAAACAGAAGTAAGTAATAATGAGTAGCCCTTGGATATGGTCTAACAAATCTGATATTTTTTACAATAAAATATTTGATTAAGTTCTCTCTCTCTCTCAAGTTTGCGCCTATCTATGTAATTGGGAGAATAAAATACATTTATTGCTGTACTGCCAAATGGGAAGACAGGAGGAATCCTATGTGACATCCACTGCAACTTGACCCACATTTGAACTTTTACTATATACAAAAATCCAACCTAAGCCTTAGATATTCAGCTATTGTCATAGAGCTGACATATAAACATATTGCTCTATTGGCGTAAGACCTTTTGAATGCACATGGAATAATAAACTGGGGAAGAGGAGACACACGATGGACATCATCTTGGCCAATTCAGTAGGAGATCTCCAGAGGAGGAAGCATGAGTTGTTACACCTTGAGCTCAAGACTTTAACTGGGGACAATAACAATTCAGCCTCTGTATTAGCAAAACAGGAGATTTGTAATGTATACTCACTAGTGGGTTACACACAAGTATCATAATGTTTGAGAACCCTAAATAATGTAGATCAGCATTTGTGTCAAGAAAACCTCTCCATAACCTTATCTGTCTTTTCCTTGCTTTGTAGACAATATATATTCTCTGTACAAACCCTCTCGGATATTTTTGTATACTTTTAGCCTTTAAAATAAAAGATTTATTCTAGACTTAAAGGGGAAATGAAGAAAATATGAAGGAAACATTTTTCTAAACTTACTGAAATATGGAAGCTGTGGCTATGGTTAGAAATGTGATTAAAAATTGAAATGTTATAAGATTCACCTTTATGAGGTAAATGGAACTGAGCTTCTAACACCACCAGACATTACTTCTGTTCTTTCTTTCTTTCTTTCTTTCTTTCTTTCTTTCTTTCTTTCTTTCTTTATTGCTTCACTTGACTATGAAGATATCCTGTGTGATTGAACTATCTAGTATTGAAGAGTCAGCAGTGCTGCAGCAATTGAAAGAAATACATTAAGAACTTTATTATGTTCATCTGAAAAGCAAAATCTGTAATTATGAACAACTTACAGGACAGCTGACTGTAGTTAAATCATGTATTTGTGATACACCCACAATCTTAAAATATATAGAAACACTCAGCAGCTGCAGCACTTCTATTTTGACTATCACTCTTCTATGTTTATAGGAGCTCCCTGGGTGGCAGCTTGTATATGTTTTTTGGTAAGGAAAAAGTATTCATAGGTGGACTTTCCTCTGCCTTTTGCTACCAACCAGGATCCTCAAATGGAGCTGAGAAGTGCACAGCACAACTCAGGAAGAGTTCTCCCCTGACCCTGGACTGGTTGTGTTCTAGTCCATTTCCATGATGTAAACTAGCACATCAGGAGGGCAGCTCTAATTGCCAATAACTGCTAAAGCTTCCAATGGGTTGATTCCAGGTAGCTATATCAGTGGCATAGAGGGTAGTTACAGAAGAGCCTTAACACCAGTTCTATCCTACTAAAGGATTTCCCTACATGGTGCCATTGTCTTATTGTCATCAAAGCAGTCACAGAGCTAGAGGATTAGCTCAAAAACGAATGGCAACAGGGATCGGAAAGAATTAGACCTGATATGGGGAAAAAAAAAACCATAATGGCCACAGGGATAGGAAGTGTGTCGTCAGTTTAATACCTGCATTGTCCTCTGCCTGTGAATGATATCATGGAAGATTAGGGTTGGAAGGGACCTCAGGAGGTCATCTAGTCCAACCCCCTGCTCAAGGCAGGACCAACCCCAATTAACCCGATCATGGCCAAACGAAGTTGTTTTGTTTGTTTTTTTTAATCTGCTAGGATTTTGGGGGTCAAATTCTGAGATGAATATCATACATACTGCATGGCTAGAAAGATTCTAAATCGATATAGACTATATCCTCTCTTGTCCCCTCATGTCACGTTGCTCTAACTTATACTTTTTCTAGACTGCCTCAGACTTAACTTTAACTTCATTATTGAGGCTCTCATCCACTTCCCAATATGTAATTTATGCTCAGACTCCCTTAGTCAGTGCTGCCTTAATTTGTCTACTAGAACAACATAACGTTGTCTAAGGTGGTGTAACTCACTGGCTGAGAGACCAGAAGAGAGGTGTTTAGCAAGAATAAGAAGTTGCTACTAGGTTAAGGTGTACCTTCTTCTAGCTCCTGATGTTCATGTTACACCAGCGTACAGTCCATTATACTCACTTGCCCACCAGCACCTGGGAGTCAGCAGGTATGAGGAAAGTTGTGTCTTAGAGGAGGGGATTTACTGAGTAACACCGCCATAAAAATCATTTCTAAATTTCTTTCTATGATCCTAATTGAGGAGAACACAGGATGCCAAGACATGCTAGTTTGTTGCAGTAATGCTATTCAAGTGTTTGAAATTTCCCTAGCATTACTGATGAATAAAATAAATAAATAAACCCATCAATAGCTAAGTAGAAATTATAGACAGTGCTGAATTTAGGGTTTATTGCAGGCAATGGGAAAATGGTTATAGGGTGTTCATGATACATAAAGGGTAAGGGCATGAAAAGAGGAGGCTGATAACTTTGTCCTGGATATGAATATTAATTCTTTTTGCATATATTAAAATAATCATTAAAATATACACTTATTGTAATCTTAAAGTGAAGTCATTAAGCTGTTTGAAAATCCTCTTTCCATTGGAGAGGTGGTTATGCATGCAATAGTCTTTGGAGAGTTTTGAGACTCAAATCACATAACCTTAGGGGACCTCAAGCCTGCCTTTCAACCAACAACACTCTCCAAAGTAGGGCAGGCCTGGAAAGGCATTATCAGTTGTAAATTCAATCTCACTGTAGTTTAGCCACCCTATTCTTCACTGGTAATTACACCATGGGAAATAACTACTTAAGTGGAATCCTGGGACAACTATTACATTTTTCAAAAAACTATTTAAAACAGACAAGACAGTTTCCAATTTAAAGTTTCAGATTTTAATTCAAAACAACTTCATAGTAGCAATTTGACCTGAGAATGTATAGACGTTAACAGGAGGTAACTTATATTTTAAGTTATTATTTGCGCTACTCATTTTTAGAACTGTTTAGTATTTCTCAAGATAGAATTCTGGAAACCTTTGATAATTAAAGCTGGGCGAATAATTCATAATGGACAATTTGTTTGAGTTATGTTCCTTTTTTTCCTTCTTCCTCAAGAGTCCACAAGCTGTTCACTTTTTAAAAAAAAATATTTATTTGTTTGAAATTATTTAGGACCAGATTCTTACTCACATTAAATATTATGCTGCTCCACAAATAAAATCGAAGAGTATGCTCGGAGTAAAGCCTGGCATATGGTGAATATTTAGAATTAGTTCCATTCAGATGATAGTCATTTTTTTAAAACCCATTTCTGGTTACTATTTAGATGGATGCTAAAGAAAACATCATGGTAAAGCACCGAGTTCTGTGCAGCACTGGTGCCCAGTAAAACACTTTCACTTGTCCAAAACTGCCTGTGAGCAATTCCTGGTGTGAGCAAATGTAAAGTGCTTAGAGATACCATCAATATGAAAAAAATGCTATATATAACCACATTTTATACTAATACATAATTAAGGATATTTTAGGATATCAGGAAATAGGCACCCATATACCTTTGCTTACAATGCATGCCAAATATTTTTTCACAGGTAATAAGAATAAAAAGAAAGATGAACCTCACTGAATGAAAAGTTACATCAACTTTTGAAAAAATATCTTGTGAATGATATATATCATTGTATAGTCACCTAAACATAGTTTTACTCACTCCAAATTGCAACATTTTTGTGAATTCAGCACCAAAGAAAGTATGGTTAAATTGGGAAATTGAGTCACAAGTCCATCCAGTTTAGGCTTAATGAAATTTCATGTTTATGTATACAACTTTAGACAGAATTATTGTCACTTATACTATCTGACCCTACGTTTACACCAGACAATAACAACAGATAAGATGGGGACTTAGCCACCACATTCCATGGCACCAGGAAGACCTTCCACTTTCCATCAGAGGATGGCCATCATCTCCTCTGATGTCCTGTTGTGGTCCTTCAAACCTGTCCTTCAAATCATTAAAATATCACTATCAAAGTCTTTAATCTTATCATTTAGCAATCCTTCATTTAATATTTCACTGTTATGTCAATATATGTTATCCTATTCTATCCCCTTGATCTAATTTGAAGGGAAGAGGGAGCTAAGGAAAACATGATGATCCTGTCTTATCTTCTTTAAATTTAGGTTTCAAAGGTCTTTTTTCCTGAAAAGTTCAGTTTTATTTGTGAATCATTAAAAAAAAAAAAATTGAAATTGCAATATGTTACATTTTGAGAGGTACCTCAATGTTAGGGCCTTCATATTAGTTTTTTAAATGGTACTCCAACAAGTCTTATGATTTGCCTATATGAATAATTAAACCACGGCAAACAGAGGTATGAATATATCCTGCTCTAGTCTGCCACAATTTAATTCTCTGTGTACATCTTGGTGACGCATGCTAACTATTTGTTAGAGAGCCTAACAATTGGTTAGACAGCTTTGACTTAGTCCCACTCAAAGGCTATGTCTATATAGTGATGTGTAGACTACACCCCAGAGCACACGCCCCTAACAAAGGTATAAACAGCTGTGTAGACAATGTAGGTGTAACCTTCGGGTGGGCTAAATTCATTTAATTGCCCTTCTCCAGTGCCCCACAGAAATCAATCCCAACCCCTATGGGGAAAGCAGCTGGAGACCCAGGATCCAGTCTGTATGGGACTCACAGCAAAGATTGCTCAGTTACCCTCCCACATTAAAATACTACTAAAAACAAACAGAACAATGAACTTTATTAACTACTAACTAAATGAATCTTATCCTAAGAAAACAAACTACAATTAACCAAGAACAATCCCTTGCATGAAAGATACCCAAGAGTCCCAAAGTCTGTGTGGAGTTCACCCAACTCTCAGCTACAGTCTCTGTTCCAGTGTGGAAGCTTGAGTGGCAAGAAATAGGTGTCCTCTTCTTTCTTTGCTGGGATCCTCTGTAGCATTCCATGCAGGCTTTCTCTTCTCCTCTGCAACCAGCCCTCAGTCCCATATGCATGTCTGCAAGGTCTGTCGCAAATGACTCCTTTACATGGAGAAAACATCTTGTTCACTCCTGGCTCAGCTCCTCTCCAGAACACTGAGCACATGGTCTCCCCTCAAGGCAGCTCCTGCCTGCTGTCTGCTCAGGCTGCTGCTCTCCAGTCATCTGACTGACAACATCACATCACACCAGCCGGGCACACTGTGGAGCATGCTCAAATTGCTACCACTCCCTGCTTCTGGAAGTTTCCAGTTGTGGGTCGCTAATCTGACCAACAACAGTAACCCACCCTCAGCAGGTCTCTCAGAGATAGCCTTTTCAGGCATATGGATTACATAGGCATCTTATGTAGAGACACACTTGAATCTTAGGGTAAGTGTATACACCCAACATGGGTTGGTACATGCCCAAGTAGGGCCTCCCATGTTCACACTACTATTTTTAGCAGTTTTGTGTCCTGCTGCCTCCCACTGCTGGAGCCTTTCTCCATTGCAGCGCCCCACTGCCAAAACCTTTTTCTGTTCCCTCCCCACAGCAGAGCCTTACACTATGTCATGTATCTACCCGCTACAGCCAGAAGGCAGCCTGCATTTTATACTGCATGCTGCCCAAAGTGTAGACAAGGCAAAAATCAACTAATTCAAAGTGCTCTAATAAACTGTTAGTGCATGTTAACAGGATGCATATGGTCTACTAGATGACAGCAGACTAAGGAGGAGTAGATTCCCACTCCAGTTTATTAAGATCTAATTTCAGGTAGACAAACTAAGGTATGTCTAGATACCCATCACTGGGGATGAGTGCATCTCCGTTAGGCATAGCTGAGCCAGCTTGAATCTAGGGTAGCGTAAGTCTCAAAACAAACAAGGACTCCTTGTTTGTTTTGCCGAACTAGACTAACACAGCTACCCCTTTGGAACTGGGTCTCAAAACATTCTGTGGCAGCACAAGCTTTGAGCATAAACTTTACAAACACTTTAAGAACTCAGGGCAGTTCCTTGCACTGAAATGCACTCATCCCCACTGATGTGCTTTTATTCTCCTCTCACCTGCACCATTTTTACCATTGACTCTAAGGGAGATGCTCCTGCTCTACCCGAGCATGAGAGGAGAAGCCGTCCCAGTATATCAGTGTTTACTATATTATTAAAGGAAAGTACATCACTTTTAATTGTGTAAAATTTTGTGATAGTGTGGCAGCAGTATTTTTTATTATTTTTTTTGATCCAATCAGTGTATTACTTGAAATATACCTGTACAATTATTATTAAAAGCTGGATCTAATCACCTCAATAGTTACTCAAAAGAGCATGCAAATCTTATTTATCTGTAAATTACCATTTTGTAAATTTCTTTCCAGCAGAGTGATGGAATAATCCATCATATTTGGGCTGAATATGCAGATAATTCATTTCCTAATAATTTCTGATGTGTAGGTGCCTCTCAGGTAAAAACAAAGAAAAAGGAAGCATCAATAAATGTTGTGTAAATTCAAACACAGAGCAGCTGTTGTGTGAGGAGTAAAATCTGCTATAACACTATCAGTAAAAAAGGTCATGGGTTTGATTCCTAGCCTTAACACGTGTATTTCACCAAACCCATCTGTGTCAAACCCTCCAGGCAAGGTTCTTTTATTGCTGAATGGCATTTGGCCAGTCAGCAGTGAAATGGGTACCAGCAAGAGCCAAATAAAGCAACAGGAGATCATTGGCCCGGAACTCAGTTGATATCCTGGAAGCCTCCTGGCTTAGGGGCATTCATGAGCAGGAGATTTTCACCACATGTTTCTGTCATAGCACAGCATGTATGGATCCATTTGTAAAATAAACACATTGGCTGTAAAAACGATTTGCAAGAAAGCTGCTTGTTATACACTGTAGTAGAGAATCATCAATATAAACTCTGGCTCTTCACACTATTTAAGATAAGACTTCTCAGGCTGGCTTTTAAATGTGGATCTTTAAAGGAGAAGTTATTAAAGTGATGCATTTCAACAAAGAAAGAATTCAATAAGGGTTTGTTATTAATGTTGCTAGTGGTACTGTTGCCAAAACTTTAGACCTTGCAATTGCAATTTATTTTACTTGCTCATACCACCTGAGAGAGAATGGCAGTTACAGGAACTGCAGAAACTTTTATAATTTGCTCAGGGGATGAAGGGTCTCTTTTCAAGTGGGATATCTGGTAACTAAATTTGTTGTCTGATTATCCACTGCATTGGAAACATGTTTCTAGGCAGCTCATTTATAGGCTGTCATAGAGATGTTAAACAATACAGAGTTAGGCCCTGATACAACAATATGTTTAAATACACCCTAAACTTTTAGTGCATGAATACAACATCCTTAAACACGTGCTTAAGTTTTAGCACATGAGTTTTTTTCACTGAAGTCCTTTGCCGTACTGGAGTGTTAAATTGGGAAAGGCCAAGCTGCTATTTTATCTTAATTAAGTAAGCTATTTTTAAACAGCTTTTTTGTTTTTAAAACTGTTCAATTACAATTTTCATAATTGAAGATAGACTAAGGAAAAATGGAATTTCTGAATCCCTAATATTAGAAAATAGGACAGAAAATAGACAGAGAGCCAGATCTTGAGCTATGCTAAATTAGTGTAGCCCCATTAAGTCTGACTATCTGGCCCATAGGATTTGTCATTAAAATAATTCCTCAGCTGAACAGAAGAAAGGCAGAGAGAGGGAAATAAACATAAGGGATCTTAGTGTACTGAGAATATCTTGGATTCTATTAACTCTTGAGTGAATAAACAATATGGTAAAATATACCTGTTCAGATTTAAATTTGGTCATTGAGAATAAGGTTTTCATATCATTCTTATCCATTTTATAACCTTTTCATTGGTTCAGGGTAACACTTGATTAAATGGTGGGAAAACTAAACATGAATAGATGGTACAAATTCTGAGCTCTGCTGCAGACTGTGATGTTATATGCATTCTTAAATCTGTAGCTGGAAGTCAAATTGGGGTGTGTGTGGAGGGGCAGAATTGGCAGCATGCTGGGCAGAGGCTTTTAAGTGGAGAGACACGCTTTCAGCACAATACTATTTCCTTATTCTCATTAAATTCCTTGATCAGTGTTAATGGAAAATGATTTTATGTGATCCCTTATCAATGCCACATGACGTGATGCAGTATGCAGAGATGCATATTTTTACCAAAAGATGCAGCCGTGCGGGCAGTGTGAGAGCAAAGCTGTCTACAAAATCAAACTAATCTACCTAACGCAACAAGCAGAAAAGAATTTCCCTTCAAACTTCAAATTTCATTAAAAATATCACAAGGGCCAACATATAACACAGAGGGAAATGTATATTCTTAATAAATAAATAAATAAATAAATAAATAAATCACAGGAGTGCAGGTTGGAAACAATGTGTCTGAGATAAATGGAACAATTTAAAGAATGCCACTATTTTACAAGCTTCTTCAGTGAAAACAGTAGTTAAGGTAGTTCATGTGATTAAAAAAAAAAAAACCAAAAAAACCAACCTGCTGAAAAGAAATACTTTCTGCAGTAAAAAGGCCTGATGTTCTTTGGAAGACTAACAGGGAGGCTAAGTAAGAATTTGTTTCTATAACAAAACATTACATAACTCTTATTTTATTAATAACAGCCCAGTTGAGAGAGGTTCCAAAATCTGAAATTACTTAAATTATCTTCAGTACAATGTGAACCTTTAAATAGATGCATAGAAGTAAAAGAACTAATTAATATAGTGGGGGAAAAAACCAATCAGGTAAGCTGCCAGCCCAAATGAATTCACTGCAAAATTTTATGAGCCATTAGCCTCCAAAAACTGACCCCTTTTTTGTTGCTTAGAAATATTTTTCTCATAGGAAAATTCTTTCCTCCATGTATGATGCTCATATCACAATATACCTTAAAAGAAGTCAACCAGTAGATGAATACTCCAGTTATAGGTCTTTTTCATTATTAAATATTGACATAATATGACCCTCAGACAAGAGAGAATTTCTATCCTTATTGAAAGAGAGTGAGTTGGGTTCATGTGGAGATAGCATCCAATGAACAGTATGTGTATATCAGGGGTGTCAAACTTATGGCCTGCGGGCCGCATCTGGCCCGCAAAGAGCTCTTATCCGCCCCCCAGAGCCCTGCACAGCTCTCCATCCCTGGACCTGTCAAGCCCCAAGAAAGTGCTGGTACTGTTTGTCAGTAGAGGGCGCTCCTCTGCTAAAAAATACATTGGAGGTGTGCCCTCTGGTGGCAAAAAGTAAAACTGCAGGCACTTTTACTGGCCCCTTGCAGATTCCAGGGCTGTGAGCAGGTTGGGTTTTTTTTTCAGAGGGGTTGGGGGGTCTCAGCTGGGCGCCTTGTTATGAGGCTGGGCACCTAGCAGGGCAGAAATTTTGATGATACTTGGCCAGGGCCTTTTAAAATCTGACACCCTGCCACGCACCCAGGCAGTGGCCCAGAGAACTGACTCCAGCAGCTGGATTGAGCCCCTGTGAGCCAGGTAAGTGGGGGGGAGAGGGGCATGGGGGTAGGGAGCCAGCTCCATGGGGCAGCAGGCTGGGAAAGGGGTTCGGTAACTGGTGTGGGAAAGGTGGGCAGGGACCAGAACGGATCCCCATGCAGGGAAGGGAACAGGCAGGGGATATGCACCAGGAAGGGGAGAAAGGAAGGGAAGGGCAGTGCAGCAAAGGGGTACTGTGCTGCGAAGGGGATCAGGAAGTCTACTCAGACACACTTCGGCCCCCGGCCGGTGTCCTGCCTTCCAATCTGGCCCCCAACACCAATGAGTTTGACAGCTCTGGTGTATATGCTACATTCACTTGGTTCCACTACTACAACTCAAGCAACTCTCTCACCAGAAGCAACAAAAGCATTCAGCTGGATTGAGTGGCAGTCCTTATTTTACGCAATATCGGCTTTGAGCATTCTGCACTACTTAAGTGCTTTGTACAGGCTGCGCGAGGGGATTGGCCACAGGGGGATTCCTGTTCATTCACTGTACATCACAGGTAGAGTATCTCTCACTATTAGTTCCCACTGTGAAAGTGTGTTGGTGGCCAGATCCACATTTATGTGCATCCACTGACCCCGATATCACACAAACCTGGCTAGGAGGGGCACAGCTCATGCTTGATTTGTAGAAGTAGGAAAGATTGTTTATTATATGTGTTTCTCTGTGTTTCTCCTCAGAAACTTTTGCACAGATCTAAAACTCCCCCCAAAATGAACAAATAGATAGGTAAATTAAACAAATGAAAACTGGCTACCATCAACCATTATCATTTTGTGTCTGTGTACACAGACAAAATACTCAGATTACCATGAGAACTGGAAGTTGCTGTATCATAATTATTATTGAATACGTAAAGTCTTCTGGGTTTAACATAAATATAAAAAAAAATCTAGTGCCAGAATTCTGAGTCTGGCATATGGGGAGAATGGATGTATTGGGATCCTCTGTCGGACTATATCTTCCATGATGCACTCAGAATCATATGACTCCCTGATGTACCACACAACTCAGACAGTTGGGTCTACATTGCATTGTGGATGATGTAGTTCTCCAGAAATCTCTGGCCCCAGGATACAATGAGGGCCCAAACTAGAAGTCTGATAAGGCAGTGTGCTAGGGAAGTATAAAATGTAATGGGTTTTGTTCTTTTTTAAGTGAAATGTTTTGGATTACTTCAGTAAAATAAAATATTCTGATGTGGGATGATCTAACCTGAAACAAAATATTTCATTTCTATTTCCCCAATAGAAAAATAAAATATTGTCAGCAAAATTGAAATTTTCTGAGGGAAAACTTCAAATTTGCTGAAATTGCATTTTTATTGGCCAATTATTCCAATGGAAAGTTCCCAGCCGGTGCTAGGAAATACCACCCACTAGCTTTTTGCCCCCTGTAACATTTAAAAATAAAATATAACCACATGACTTCCTAGAGTTCCTTGACTCCATTACTTTTGCTGCTGATCTTAACACATGTCTACCATTTTCACCACACTTATATATTTGTATTTAAGTAATGTGTAGAAGCCTCAAACTGAGATCTGTGGCCCATTGTACTGAACACTATACACCACACAGAAAAGACAAAACCTGTCCTGGAGAGCATACAGTCTAAATAGACAGACGGAGAATGGGAAGGCAAATAGAAACATAAGAGGTGTTCATGTAGGTCACACAGCATGTTGGTGGGAGTGCTGGGAAGAGAATGCAGGTACAGAAGTACAATTGTTGTCTCTTCTGTTTAGTCCTTTGCTATTTGTTATCTTTCACTTCCTCATAAATGTTTGAAAAACCTAGATGTGCGCTATTACTAGTCACAGTTGCCAATGCTTATCTTTATGAATATTATATAAGGAAACACTAACATGTAACCAAATGCTAAGTTGTTCAGAATTGGGAAACATATTCTCCCCATCCTCTTTCCCCCACTAAGGCTTTTAGTGTTGACAACAAAGTTTCAATGACAATCTGCTCCTTCTCACCCTGTCAGGTATCATTTAGGGCACAAACAAGGCTCCAGTGTAAGATATGTCAGCTGTGAGTCACTGTGCTGAGAGGACCATGAAGAAATATTTAGTGTAAGCTACTTCAATCTTTTGTTATCGCTCCTTCTTATAATACAGCCAGCCACTCTAACAGGAAAACCTCTGAAGTTTTCAGATCACCAGCTAAAACGGGAATGGAATCAAACACTCTCAACAATTTTTTGACTGAATCAATACAGATTCTACCATTTAGAAAAAACCAAAGCAAACACACTACGTTGTGGGTAAGAAGTGAAATGTCTAAAACGTGTTGTAGATATTCCCAGAATGTATAATACTTTAAAGTGAGAGAATAGCATCTGGGCACATTTCTCAACTGTAATTGATACATTCTTCATTCTAGAATCGAATTAACTCCTGCCTCATACTAAAAGTGAATTTGAAATATTATTGACAATTCAAAAATACTAAAATCACCCAACACTTCTAAAAATATTGAATATGCTAGAAGAATTAATTCCATTTCTTTTTAAACCATGTTACTTCAGACTTCATGAAGAGTCATAGACCAGTGTCTATAATCCTTATTGTGGTGCAGCTGTACCATTTCAGCTATGCCTCGGTAAGATTTCCTGTGTAGCCACTCTATGCTGATGGGAGAGAGCTCTCGCTCTGGCATAATTAAGCCACCCACAATGAGGGGTAATAGCTATGTTGGTAGGAGAGCATCTCCCAGTCACCCCAACCGACAAAAGTTTTACTGGTGAAAATGATAGGAAAGACAAAGTTTTTATCACTCACTTTCAAAGATAAATTGAGATTTATATGTCAGAAGAAAGGGTTAATTGTTCTATCTCTTTATTGACTAATTGTAGGTCTATGGAAGGTAAAATGTTTAGAACCCTCTCACAATTCCATGTGATAGTATTAAGATGTGTAATTATCTAATTTTATATATAAAGTTGTATACAAATTTTACAGATTTTTATTTGTGTGATAAAAATAAAAGTTATATTTTAAGACCTTATGCTTAAAGGGTTGGCATCAAAATAGAGGTTTCACCTGTTATTTTGTTTTTCCTTTTATGCATTCAGCTTTTGAATAATATATTTTATGTCCACTTTTAAGTAATTAGGTCTAAATTTTCAAGTAACTAGGGATTTTGGGTGCCTTAGCTTTTGAGTGGCTAACCTGTTATTACTTAAAGGGAACTGATTATCTGAAGAATTGCTGGTTGTTCTGTACTTCTGAAGAGCTGACTGATTTAAGGTCTCTTAACTTGGATACCCAATTTTGATACCCAAAAGCTAAGCCTCCCAAAAATCACTGGTCAATTTTGAGGATTCAGGCTTTGATTTCTTCAGTTTGCTATTGCATTAATGTTAGGGTTTTTTTGCCAGAAATATCATACTGTCAGAACGCCTGATGAAAGAGGTTCCTTGAATTCAAGAATTTCACATAAACAATGCCTCAGAGAGGTATAACAAGTGTGTTTGTCTCCAAGGTTGTGGCCTAGAATATTCATTTAGACTGTGATTTAAATATATTTCTAATATATATCCATATAAAATGTGCTGAATTACTTATTATTGTAATAGTCCATGGATCAAATACAGCTATTTCTACTATGAAATCTGGCACAATAAGATTAAATTTTATTCCTTGAGTAAATTCATAAATTCTCTTGAATCATATTGGATCAGATCCTGTGTGGCTGCCATATATCCAACCATGGACATACGACATTTGTAACCCTTGTTAGTTAGCTACCTGAGTATTTCTATGGCAAGTGGCAATCCCTAGGTTGTGTAGACCCAACACAGACAACTCTACCATATCTTCTAAGGGAACGGGGGCATGACCAGAACGTTATTTTGCTCCAGTGATCTCCAGTTGCCAGAACAGCCTCTTGTGAGCTGTTAAAGCTTGGTGTAGGTTAGAGTCTAACTGTTAGAGAAATCACTACTCTGATTTGCACTTGAAAGTGGACAGGAAATTACATCTCTGTTAAGATCTTGCACTGTGTATTGCTTGGCTAGATCCAAGGAGCTAAACCCCTGAGATTATTATTTTTGCATACAAAGACTTATGAAGAAAATGAAGTAGCAACAATATGCTCATACAACAACTTAGACATGCAGCTGTCCAGTTTGTGTGCACAGACACCATTTTATGCACCAATATGAGGTTTTTGACATTAAAAATTTGGTTACCTAAGTTAACTGCAAGCCTAACTAGTTTTGGAATGCCCTCTGAGCCCCTGATTTTACTGACTTCAAAAAGACCATATGAGTAAGAATTACATTTTTGGGTATGAGTTTACAGGATCAAGCCCATAGAGTCCATTTTAAATAATTAATACACACATAGCTCATAAAACATTGACAATGTGATCAAGAAATTGATGTCTGCACTCAAACAATTCAAAACAAGCAAGAAGTCCTGTAGCACCAATTCAAGTTACTTTAAATTTTACTTTATAACATTTTAAATTTTAAAAAAATCATAAAAAGAATTAGTCCATATGAAGTTCTGTATTCAAGTTTCATGTCATTTTTCCTTTGTTAAAAATTGGGTGGAAAAATAGTTTGAAATCCAAATGATTACTAATGTAAAGTGGCTCATTTAATAATTTTTTTTAAAAAATGAAAAATACTCTAATCAGTTGAGATCATGTCTGGCCAGTGTTCTTCCTGGATGTTTGGTTTGTTTGTTTGATTTTTATTTTAATTATCGTGGATTTATAAGCTTCCAAAAACATAAATAATATCACACTGTTTCCCAGGGGGACACACTCACTCTGTCTCTCTCACTGATGTGGACTGGAAACAGTTTTTACAAACACAGAAAAACAGCACTTTTTACAGTTTTTATACAACAGAAACTAGGGCCAAACCTAGTAGCTGCTGTTAGGCACTTTCATAATGTCAATGTTAAATCATAATAAATAGCACAAAAACTTTAGGTGATGTGTTCCTAACAAGAAATGGTATGCAAAGAAATATATGACATAATATTGTTCCTATAAGAAATTGTCAAAAGACCGTTTCAAATTGAGTTTTCTAATAAGATTTCTTCCTATTTTATCTATATATTTTTTGTACATTTAGTGAACCCTTGTAAAAATACTAAATATATGATCTTCCTTAGCCTCCAATTGATATGAGGTAATCTTCTTTGAAAACTGACAGATTGTGTTACTAATTGTGCCAGCTCTAGTTGTCTGAGTTTTATGGTTTAAAAACTATTGGTGTTTACTTATGCAAGGTTTTATGTTTCTGTCTAGAACACTAAGTCCCACACGGAGCTACATGAAACAAAATGACAATACAAAGCAAGTCCAGTGGCAGCAACTGAAACAGAGACAGTAAAGTGGAATTTATAACTCTGTTTCACCATAGTTTTTGTTGGGAGGAACTGATCTTTTAAAAGTAACTTTTTCCTGTTTGTAACTGAAACCAGGAGCCTTTGTTTATGACATCAAACTGTTCCTTTAATTTTTATTCTCTTTTTATCATTCTTTTGAAAGCGAACTATATTTATTGTATTTTGTGTATTAAAATAAAGAGTTTATAAAAAATTAAGGCCATTTTGTTTTGTTTTTTTAATCTCAAAGAAATTATATTTGTTTTGATTGTGTATTTTGTGCATCAGTAAAATTTTCTTTTGAGAATAAAAGTCAAGCCCTTTGTAATGAGGGAAGAGGGGGATATGTTTTGAGTCTAAAAGATTTAAGTGAACTTAACAAATGCATGTACTTTACATTGCACAAGGGGGAATATCATCCCCAACAAGCAATGTCTGGGAAGTCTTCAGACACACTGGATTAATAAAAAAAAATATGAGTGGAGGGAATACAAGAATATGTGTGCATGTAATAGCATAAAAACACTATTTGTAGAGGAAAAGGGATATCTTTGGGTGGAACATTAATACAGTCTTTTCAAGATGGAGAGATCATTCCTAAACTCTTTGACTGCTGCCCAACAGATAACTCAGGTACAGTGTTAGTATAGATGACTAAGAGATTTTTCAGTTTGCTTTTTAAAAACTTAGGAAACCTCATCTAAAAATGATGTTAAAGTATCAAAAGTCTAGCACTGAAAAGTTAGGAAATATTACTACTGAATTCCTCAATACAACCTTAATTCATCCCCAGAGTCGGTATACATCATGATAGAGTAATGGAATCATAGACATACAGGGCTAGAAGGGAACTAAAGTGGTCATCTAGTCCATTCCATCACACTGAGATAGAATCAACTCTACTTAGACCACCCATAACAAAATGTTTCTCTAATCTGTTCTTTAAAATACCCAGTCATTGTGTGAGGGGGTTCACTCACAACTAGAGCCCTTTCCAGTGGTCAGGTGAAGAGTAGTGGCTCTCTCCCCATTTGGCAACCCCTACCGACATTCATTAGAGTGCTGAAGTGATCTCTCTTCCCATAACTCAGCTCTCAAGTCACGTTACAATTTAATCCATTCTCTTTGCTGTAAGAGAGTCCAAGAAATAAACAATCCACATGTCCTCACTAAAAGATCTTTGTCCCCAACTCCAGGCTCTCGGTCCTCATATCCTTATCTCAGGGCTCTCCATTGATTCATATCCCTTTCTCAAGTGCATCAGACCATATTCTCTAATGGTTAGTAGGGAATCTTAGGTGCCTGTACACAAATGCGAGGAGCCTGGGAAACAGGCAGGAAGTACTGGCACAGACAAAGAACTATGATATAATTGGAATAACAGAAACGTGGTGGGATAACTTGCATGACTGGAGCACTGCCATGGATGGATATAAATTGTTCAGGAAGGACAGGCAGGGAAGAAGGGGGGAGGAGTAGCGCTATATGTAAAAGAGCTGTATGACTGCTCGGAGCTCCACTATGAAAGTCTGAAAGTCTGTGGGTTAAGTTTAGGGGAGAATGCAACAAGGGGGATGTCATGGTAGGTGTCTGCTACAGACAGCCAGACCAGAAGGAGGAGGTGGATGAGGCGTTCTATGGACAACTAACAGAAGTTTCCAGATCGTCGCAGGCCCTGGTTCTTATGGGTGACTTTAATTATCCTGACAGCTGCTGGGAAGGTAATACAGCAGTGTACAGGCAATCCAGGAAGTTTTTGGAGAATATTGAGGACAACTTCCTAGTACAAATGATGGAGGAACCAACTAGGGCTATGTCTACACTTGCACTTTTAAGTCGACTTTAACTAAGTCTACTTAACTAAGTCGACTTTAAATCGACTTAGTTAAGTCGACTTAGTGTGTCTACACTTAAATTTAAAGTTGACTTAAAGGGAAACTTACAAAGTCAACCTACAGCATCCACACTGGATGCTCTAGGTCGACTTTGTGGGACTAGGGGGACCTTGGGTACGTCCACGGTGGCAGGGGGGCACCCCTTGTGTGCAATAGGGGGACAGGGACCCTGGCAGGGCATGTGGGCAGAGTGTGACGCTGTCTGGATTTAGGAAGCATTTATGATATTATTTTCAATAGATAACTCATAAATGCTCTATAATCCATAGGAACTATGTCATGTTTGGTATCAATAGAAAGGTAGTAATTTGCTGGGAATGATTATATAGTTTATGTCTACGAATTCTATTGCGATTAGAAGTTAAAATTTGGTGTTATATCCGTACTTTAACTTATGTTAAAACCATTGCGTCCTTAATGTTTAGGAATGTGCCAGGACAATGGTCCCAGGCAGTTACCTGATGAACCATTAAAGACATAAGGAATTGTGTCCTATTGGCTCATCAGGTGGATGCGGGAGGAGCCGTTGACGTGGTATACTTCAACTTTAGCAAGGCTTTTGATACGGTTTCCCACAGCATACTCGTTGGCAAGTTAAGGAAGTATGGGTTGGATGAGTGGACAGTAAGGTAGATCGAAAACTGGCTAGATCGATGAGCTCAGTGGTAGGAATCAATGGCTCAATGTCTTGTTGGCAACCGGTAACAAGTGGAGTGCCCCAGGGGTCGGTCCTGGGGCCAGTTCTATTCAACATCTTCATTAATGATCTTGATGATGGAATAGACTGCGTGCTTAGTAAGTTCGTGGATGACACCAAGTTGGGGGGAATGGTAGATACTCTGGAGGGCAGGGACAGGATCCAGGGAGATTTGGACAAATTGGAACACTGGGCCAAAAGAAGCCTCATGAAGTTCAACAAAGACAAGTGCAAAGTCTTGCACTTAGGACGAAAAAATCCCATATACTGCTACTGGTTGGGGACCGATCGGCTAAGTAGCACTACTGTAGAAAAGGACCTGGGGGTTATGGTGGACGGGAAGATGAATATAAGTCAACAATGTGCCCTTGTTGCCAAAAAGGCCAATGGCATATTAGGCTGCATCAGTAGGAGTGTTGCCAGCAGATCGAGGGATGTGATAATTCCCCTCTATTCAACATTGGTCAGGCCGCATCTGGAATATGTGTCCAGTTTTGGGCTCCCCAATAGAGAAAGGATGTGGACAAATTAGAAAGAGTCCAGCAGAGGGCAACAAAGATGATTAGGGGGATGGGGCACATGACTTATGAGGAGAGACCGAAGGAACTAGGATTATTTAGTCTGAAGAAGAGAAGACTGAGGGGAGATTTGATAGCAACCTTCAACTACTTGAATGGGGTGCTCCAAAGAGGAGGGAGCTAAGCTGTTCTCAATGGTAACAAAGGACAGAACAAGGAGGAATGGTTTCAAATTACAGCTGGGGAGGTCAAGGTTGGATATTAGGTAAAACTTTCTCACTAGGAGGGTGGTGAAGCATTGGAATGGGCTACCTAGGGAGGTGGTAGAATCTCCATCTTTGGAGATTTTTAAGGCCCGGTTAGACAAAACCCTGTCTGGGGTAATTTAGTGGGAATGGTCCTGCTTTTTAGCAGGGGGTTGGACTAGATGACCTCGTGAGGTCCCTTCCAGCCCTATTATTCTATGATTCTATGAACCTGGGACCCTCCCTCTACACTGTTTTTAAGCCCAGGGACCTGAGAACCAACTGTCAAGGTCTGCTCAGTCCTACTCCTTGCTACTGTTTCCTTGGGCTTCTTCCTAGCTGAGCCTTTCTAAGACCTCTTCCCCACCAACTCTCTAGATTCACCCTTGTTTCAGGGCCCAAACTCTGAAGGCTTTCCCCTAAAATCCTCTAATAAAATCCCAGTACAAAAATATACCCATCCCCAACTTTGTCCTCCTTGGGTTTGACTTTACATCCCTTTCAATTAAATACCACTCAGGGCTCCACCTACAGACATCCAATTCCTGCCTTTTGTCAGAACTTCTCATCACATCCTTTTCCACTCCAGTAGTTGTATTATGTTACTCCAGGTCACTTGAAAACCTCATGCACTCAGGTGAGCATCGTAGTGCTTGCTCTCCACAGGGCTTCCTTCTTTTTAATTCCAGGGAGTGATTGCAGACACTTTCTATCCAGCCCCCTTTTTACTACCAGCTGCTTCTTCTCATACTAACCCCAGCTCCTCCCTCCAGTGGGGAATTCATCAACAGTTAGGACTGGTCCACACACCAGGTGCAGTAAGGTACCACCTCAAATGAGTTCTCTAATTCTAGTTAATCCTTTTCATGTTAGTGAAGGGTACACTTCCAATCTCAAATTGGGATTTCACAACCTCCTTTGGTAACCTATTCTGTTATTTAATTATGCTTTCAAATAGAAAGATTTTTTCTCTGAGTCCTAATATCTAACTTAAGTCTCCCTTGCTGCAAATTAAGCCAATTACTTCTTTTCCTACTTTGAGTAGACATGGAAAACAATTGATGATCATGTGTTGTGTATTCTTGGCATCTCATGATGCAAAGGGTTATAATAAGA
>ML685787.1:857687-879287 GCA_007922175.1 Pelusios castaneus
GACCGCTCAGGGGCTTGCTGCCCCGGGAAGAGCCAGCCCCATGTGGGGCTGGCTCTCCCTGGAGCAAAGAAGTCGACTTAGAGAGTCCAGCGTGGACTCTCTAAGTCAGTTTAGTAAGGGCCCCTTTAAGTCGACTTAGGAGTCCAATGTGGACTCTCTAAGTTGACTTAATATTGTTGATTTAAAGGCGACTTATTGAAGTCGACCTTTTTAAAGTCAACCTTAATTCCCTAGTGTAGACATAGCCTGAGACTCTATAATAATTCAGACACACAACTGTGTTGTATTAAAATAGTTTGCATAACTTTAATTCTGGCATTTCAAAACATCTTAGGCTATGTCTATGCTGGCAAATTAGTTCGAATTAAGAAAGCTTAATTTGAACTAACTTAAGCCTTGGCCACACTAGGCTTTCATTAGTTTGAATTAAGGGCTTCCATAATTCGAACTAATAAATTTGATTATACCTTTCTAACTAATATTTAATTTGAACTAGTTAGTTGGAATTAAGTCAATTTGGCCATGTTAGTTCGAACTAACTGCTTAGTTCGAACTAACTGGCACATTGAACTTAATGCAACTGACTTATTCGAACTAAGCAGGTGCCATGCATGGCACTTGCTTAGTTCCAACTAAAATTCCAGTGGGGCCATGCTAGTTCGAATTAAGTTAATTTGAACTAACTAAAATTAGTTTGAATTAGTTAGTTCCAATTAACTAATTCGAACTAACTTTGGTAGGTATAGACACCGCTTTTAGTTCTTAACTTGGAAACCTTAATATTCTTTATATGTAGTATTTTTGCATGCAGTTGATAGATGGCAGATAGATAGAAAGAAATATGGGAAGTGAGGAACTGCTAGGTGCTATCATGGTTTGGATGTGTTATAAGGCTGTATGTACTAAGCCTTATATCATTTTGATATGTCAAGGATCCTTTCTTTCAGAGAGGTTTTACTCTCAGTATATTTTCCAGGGTGGATGAAGTAAAAAAAATACACTTTATCATCAGCTTAAATTTGTTTCCACTGCAATTTCTAAAGAACTTTATCTACTATGTTATATGTTTTATGAGATGATAAAGATTTTTGTCAAAATCTGTTCTGTTTATAACACAATTATTTTGCATTTTTCACGTAGTACTTTTGACTAAGGAGATGATTTAGCCTCAACACTTTAATGGCCACTTCTAGCTCTTGTGAAACATCATAACAAAAAAAAAGCAATAGCAGCACATTTCAAGGTTTCATTGAAAGAGGATGTTAACAGGGAGATGTTCAGAGGTTTGGCCGAATGGGGATGGAAAGGCTATAAATTTATTTTGTCTTTACAGTAGAAAAGACAAAGGAGCCAGAAAAACTTTTGACTTCAAACCTTTGAGGTTTTACAGAGTAATTTCTGTACCATATTTCACTTGTTACTCCCTCTGTTCTAGAGGAAGTAGCATTAGGTTATGTGATATAAGATAAGGAAATGTGAAACATGTACAATATAAAGGAAACATTTACTGTTAAAAACTGTTTGGAAAGGACATTAGATGGCTATTCCATAAAGAAAGTGCAAAGGGTTCAACTTTTCAGCTAACTAAATGTAAGCTCTTTCCAGATTGAAACCATGCAAATTTCCAAGTTGTAAAATCCAGGTGTTTGTTCTAAAACTACCCTACCATAACAATGAATACTTCCCAGATAAAAATTAATGAAGAGAAAACTCATAAATGTGTCAGAAGAAGATAATTATTATTTCAGATACAAGCCAGATGCTCTCCTTTGGAATACAAATTAATATTCATGACTAAAAGGCTGAACTTACAAAAGTCTTCTTCTGTCATGACAAGGAAAAGTCCCCAATGGCAGATAATTTTTAGCCTACATGAATATGAAGGAGAAAGAGCCACTCAATGAGAGAAAGTTGACAGTTGTACAATGAAGAAATTATTTCATGGGATAAACAAGAGTGCAGTTCCAGCCATGAAAGATAGATTCTTAGAAGCTCTTTAAATGTATGTGGTTTCTAGTAATATTGCCCTCTATTTTACCACTCTCTTTTACATTGAGTGGTTATAGAGCTCCTCAACAGTCTATGCTTGAGTATTTTAGTATTTCAATTGAATTTCCATTGCAAAAAAACCAAAATCATTTAACTATATTTAAACCTCTCAGATATAAATGGAAAATATGAATTCAGGTGCACAGTGTGTTGAATTTGTATTACCAACGCCTTCCAGGAGTAACCTCAAAATGTGTAATTTTAATATTTTTACTGGTTTGTAGGCGCATGATGCTGAATGTCTTCACTGTCCCTTCTAGCCTAATGGCTTATCACTGAATATAGCAGCACTCACAAGACTAAACAGGGATTGAAATGTCTGAATAAAAGCTCTTAAATCCACATGTGGAATTCTGAAAATATAATTGGACAAAGCACTGGTAAATGTCCTATAAGGAAGAGGTCTGTATGGACAAGAAGAAGGAATGGCAACTTAATGGTTCCTTTCCATCTCTACTTTCTCATCTTCCATGACTATAGTGAAGAGCAAATACAGGACATCTTCCAAGTCACATTTTCCTGTGAGCATTGTGAGAAAAAACAAAACAAAACTGGAATAGAAGCAATCTTCACTGGCTAGAGATTATCTATATTAAGACCTGCAAGACTTCAATATTATGTAAGTGTTCACAATGTAAGGAAAGTGTTCTATTAAATGTTTGCCATTGTGGTTTGTTCACAGTAGAGGTAAATTACACGATACATGACAGACATCTAAATATGTATATAATATACATGGTGTCCAGGGCTGGATTAATGTAGGGGTCATAGGGGCTTAAGCCTCAGGCCCCAGCCTGAAAAGAGGCCCCAGGCTCAAGCCCCTATGGCCCCTGCCAAATCCGGCCACCTCACTAAGCTCCCAACGCTGAGGGGACTGGGATTCTGAAAGAGCCCCTGCCCTGCCAGTGCTGGGGGAAGGGGGTGGGTTCCTGAAGAAGAGGTGCTCCCAGAGGCCAGGTTCTGCTTCCCCACCCCAGGCCAGCTGCTCCACCCTGGAGGCAAGGAGCGCCAGCCCAGAGGCCAGGCTCCCCACTGTTTTCAGCTGGAGCCACGTAACCATGGGGCTTGGGGCTATTGCCCCATTTGGCCTGGGTGGGTCAGCCCTCTTCGTTCAGCTCCTGCTGGGGGGTGGGGGGGGAAGCATGCGGCTCCTGCTCCATATGGCCTCCAGAGCTGAGCCACCCCCAGCAGGTAAGTCCCCTTCCCAGCCCTGAACTACACCGGCCATGCCCCCTCCTCCACCCCTGGCTGGCTCCCCCAAGCCCCTTCCCCAGATTTTTCAAAATCACTGGACTGAGCACTTTTGAGTTTGTAATGTATTGGTCATTTTATTATACAAAACATTTTTTCTATATTTTTCTCACCTCAGCTGTTTCTAGTTTTCTGCTTCTGAAATGGAATTACATCAAATTCAAAATTTTTCAGCATAGTGGTACAAAGAATTTCTGTGCTGGCACTAATATTTTTAATATGTGCACAAACAACCTTCTGCTCACTCAGTACTACACATTCACAAATGCAGATGACATTTGCTTAAGTGTCCAACCATGGTGATTTGTAGAACTCAAAGATGCCCTCCCTATAATGACTCAATTAAGATGACGGAATGCTGCAGTCAGTGGCATTTACAACCAAGTTTGATCAAGACAGTTTCCATTTTGTTTCACATTTATAATGCCAAAGCAGATCAACTGATTACCTTTCTCAATATATGTTTCTTGAAACATGAATCTCACCCAGTCTGCCTCACATTAACCCTAGATAGATCTCTCACATAACTACTAGTGAAAAACTGCGGCTGAGGTGATGATGTGTAGCAACATTCCGAGCAAACTTGTCAAAACTTCACGGGGAGCAAACACTCAAATGCTCCAATCATCCAGTTAAGCATTGTTATTTTGCAACAGAATATTGTGCTTGGGTCTGGCTCTGTTTTTCTCATAGCAGGTTGGTTGACATACAACTACACTCAACCATTAGTATCATAACTGGGATGATTTGGCCCACATGAGTACTGTGGCTCCCCTTGGTAAGCAACATCACTCTTCTAGACATCTGTCATGAGGATGCTACAGCCACAATGGTTGAGAAGATCAGGGAAATCTGAACCAACACCTATACACAGACTTCTTCAACCACTCAAGAGTTATTTATTGTCAAGGCACCTGGGGTGCATCTACACTTGTAAATTAAGTTGATTTAAGCTTGCTTAAGTTGACTTAATTTACTCTGCATCTACATTACATTTTCCTTAAATCGACTTAAGCAGCTTGCTTAAGTCGACTTAAGGAAAATTAAGTCGACTTTGTTAAACCTGGTTTAAAGTCAACTTTAGGCTTTTGATTTAAGCCAGTGTAGACCTGGAGACCAGGACTCCCCCACTGCCCTTCCTGCTGGGGGGGGTGGCACAGGGGAAGCCTGGCATGCCCCCCCAAAGGGCAGGGCAGAGCCCTGCCCACCCTGCCCCTATGCCCTGCCAGGGTCCTTGTCCCCCTTTGCCCCATTGTACCCAGGTACAATGGGGCAAAGGCTGAGCCCCCTGGTACTTGGCAAGGGTGCCCCCTGCCACGGTGGACCTCTCCCAGGTCCACCTAGCCCCTAGAAGTCAACCTAGGCATCCTGTGTGGATGCTCTAGGTCGACTTTGTAAGTTCCCCCCTACGTCGACTTAATTTTATAGTGTGGACATGCTAAGTCGACCTAAATTTACAAGTGTAGACTTAGCCCTGTTGTCCCACTTGCACACTACAGATTTTTCTGTGACATTGATGTGGTGGTCAAGAATGGTCTGTAGCTAACTGTACAAACCATTCTCTTATAACTGACTTGGCCATGTATTTACCCGGCTTTGATTCACCATGTCACTTATGGGTCTGTCTGAACCATTTTTGAATGGGTCAGGGTCAATATGCAGCCAGGCACCACACTTGGGGCCATGAAAGGGTCCCATATACAATTAAGGTCAAGGACAGACAATGTCTCACATCACTGATTATCAGGGTTGCCAACTTTTCACTGACAGGAAGATCTGAAGTTGGGTTTTTAACTAACATGGAAAACTTTTTACTGACATCACTAAAATGCCATAAACACTATAGTAATGTTACAGTATTTTAATCATACAATGTCAGCAGACGAGGAAAGACAGGGCTTCAGGGATGGAAAGATGGAAAGGGTAGAGGAGGAAATGGGGCGAATGGCAGGAGGAGGATAAAGGTAGGAATACTGGGGATGATGTGGAGCAGTGGGGAAGGCTCTGGGGAGGAGTGGCAGGGATCCCACACCTGTCAGGATTGGGGGATACAGATGCAATGTCTCATGCATCTTCCCCAGGGAGCATGGGGGTGGGGAGGGGCTGTGCATCTTTCATGCCTGTGCCCTGCTGGTGTTCAGTCAGGCTCTCTGGGTGAGAAGCAGCCTTCTCTGGAAGCTCCATGACTTGACTCATGGAGATGGGCTCAATGGGACACATGGGGGCAGGAATCTGGTCGGACAAAGGCCCCCTCCTGGCCCCACCATGGAGAGCAGTTAAAGCAATTGCTGAGCACTTGTGACTTAAGTGCAAGGCCAGAGTATAAAGAACTCATCCAGCTTTTGTGGTTATGAAGGAAAGCCTGAAAATGTGACCTGATTGTAACTAAAAGAGTGGTATCTGTCTGTGTCTGCAGGTAGCCTGGAACAACAGCTCTGAAAAGTGTGAACTGCCTTGTGCTAACAGTTTTTGATTTCAGAGGCTCTGCCAAACCCATCTGACCATAGCATTCTGTATGTCAGGAAGGGAGAAGTGCAGAGTGCCCATACTACCTCCACAACCAGATATATCATGGCTGCTGGGTAAGTACTTGGCAGGGGAAGACAGTTATATCTTTTCTTCAATAGAAAGAGGAGACTCTTACTTCTCTTGAGGGGACCTTTGTTGCCATTCCTTGGGGAGAGAAAGAAATCACATGATGCTGGTATTGCCTCTCTGGGAAAGGAGGGCTGAGGTCCCTTGTCACCATCACTTAAAAAG
Source organism: Pelusios castaneus (assembly GCA_007922175.1). Lineage (NCBI taxonomy): Eukaryota > Metazoa > Chordata > Testudines > Pelomedusidae > Pelusios > Pelusios castaneus. The sequence goes on from ML685787.1 coordinate 863,748, forward strand.
GTGGGAGCAGGGCCACAGGGGTGACCAATGTGTTGCTTTGTGCATAGGGCCAGCAACTAACTTAAAATGACCCCTACTCACCCTCCCATAGAAGTATGGCACCCTTGAGTACTTATCCTAGCAGCCAGGGTGTTTCTGTTTGTATGGGTTGTTTGTTTCCTCCTGCCACAGAGAATTTTTTGTTGAAATTATATTGTCAGTCCCAGAGAGGAGGAGATGGGAGTTACTATCCCTTTGGAAAATTTCACACCATCTTAAAACTCAAGCCCTGCCTCGCTAGTGCTTAGTTCACATTTTCAATCTTTTTCTTACAGCCACCTAACCACCCTTAAGTCGACTTAATAAAGTCGATTTAAGGGTTACTTCATGTCCACACCATCCTTAAGTCGACTTAAAGAGTCGACTTAAGGGTTAAGTCGACTTAGTGAGTGGTAGTTATAAAGTTGACTGAAGCTGTCATTAAATTGACTTAAGGAATTTCTTAAGTAGACTTAATGAAAGCCTAGTGTGGACGTGGCTTAATTTAAGTCGACTTAAGCCTCCTTAAGTCAACTTAAATCGCCAGTGTAGACATAGCCAAAGAGTCTTCCCCTGTTTCCAATCCCAACCCTTCCTTTCAAGCAAAGCATAGTGGCTAAACCTAATCCTAGTCCTCGTAGACCATCAGTACAAAGAACATAAGATTTCAGTCCCTGACAGTACTAGACTGCCCACAGAATGCAAGCAGAGGTGGGATATGGACCCACACCCTCTCCACCCAAGCCAGGGGATTAGAGCCAGTACAGAGGAGAACTTTCTATAACTTCTTAAAGGATGTTAGATCTCATATTCCAGAAGGCCCAGGATACTTTGTAGATGCCACAGTGCTGACCTTAATACTGCCCTTTTCCCTTACCACAAAATAACAATTATTGTTGATTCAGAAGTATTTTCCATGTTCTTCCTTGGTTTTGATCTCATTAATAACTTCTTTTTGGGTCTTTCTTGGCCTCTTTTTTTGAGGATTTGTACAATAGCAGTGAATTTGTACTTTGCACCATTAAACACTTCTAGAGACTTGTCAATAACCATTAAAACACTGACTATCAGAGTGACTAATCAAAATTTTTTCTTCCTAAGAAATTCCACCCTCAGTGTATAATAGCATGGGATACTTCAATTAAGGTCTTCAAAGACACTTGTCATTTCAATATTCGGGTTGAAAATTTGAAAATACCTGCCAATTTTTTTTTTAAAGTTAAAAATTGTAGCTAATAGTTTATGAGGACTCCATACTTGTGTTGTTTGAATAACTGTTTATAACACATCAAAGTCTTCATTATTGAGAGAACTGGTAGCTGTTCCACAATTAGGATTTAAACTAGCTTTCGATATTAAATCTGATTTTCAGCCTCCCTAGCAGAATCAGGTCCTCAGTGATTTGCCTTATAACACCAACATAATCTGTGGCAGGGATGGTAGAGAATTTAGCTCTCCAGACACTCAGTACTTGGTCCAGTATTTATTTATGTCATTTTAATAACGTACTCCACAAACTGAAATGTACAAAATTCCTACCTCCATAAACAGTCTCATTAGTCTGGAATTCAGATTTACTCGTGCTAGACAAAGCAACAACTTTTAACATTCACCAGACTGATAATGAGCTTGAAAAATATGTCACTGGGTTCCTATAAAATTGCAGCGAGAAAACTGGGTACCTTAACACTCCCAGAGGCTGTAGGAGAGTTACATTAACTAATCTTGAATAATGTCATGCCTTGGAAAATTTATAGTGAGACAATATTGTTAACTTGGCTTTTCAGTCTTTTTATTCATCTGCTCTCCAATGGACTGCCACAAGGTATTGCTGCTTGCCATTCTTCTAAACATCTGTTAGTAGCTCTTTTTCCTTTTCTTAGCTGAAAAAAGAGCCTTTCCTTATAGTGGTCAATTGATAGGTATAGAAAATGAGAATAGTAAAAGAACCATTTTGAAAAATGCTACAGATAATTCACCATGAGGCTACTATTTAAAGCTCACAGAATCCTTGGCTAGATGATGGTATGAGACATTAATAACCTTGGTTTCTTTAACAATGTTTTCATACATGTTTAAGAATAAATAAAGGACTGTAACCCTAAGAAATTCCTTCATAATCTGAAATGTTTTTGGTTAGGTGAATTGCATATTATTGGTTTCTGATCTTGTAACCTATTCTGATATTCAGTTTGCTTTGGTGACAGTATTGATTGGTTAGTTAATTAAAAACACATTCAGTTAAAGTCTGTATTGCTGTGCCCCATTTAAGAAAGGCTCATAAATAACTACCAAAGGGACAACCATAAAGGTATGCTGTAAAAGGCTGTTCCCCCCGCCCCCCCACTTTGGAGAATCATGGAATCATAGAATCATAGGGATGGAAGGGATCTCACGAGGTAATCTAGTCCAACCCCCTGCTAAAAAGCAGGACCACTCCCACTAAATCACCCCAGCCAGGGTTTTGTCTAACTGGACCTTAAATATCTCCAAAGATGGAGATTCGACCACCTCCCTAAGTAGCCTATTCCAATGCTTCACCACCCTCCTAGTGAGAAAGTTTTTCCTAATATCCAACCTTGACCTCCCCAGCTGTAATTTGAAACCATTGCTCCTTGTTCTGTCCTCTGTTACCATCGAGAACAGCTTAGCTCCCTCCTCTTTGGAGCACCCCTTCAAGTAGTTGAAGGTTGCTATCAAATCTCCCCTCAGTCTTCTCTTCTGTAGACTAAATAAGCCTATGTCCTTCAGTCCCTCCTCATAAGTCATGTGCCCCATCCCCCTAATCATTTTTGTTGCCCTCTGCTGGACTCTTTCTAAGTTGTCCACATCCTTTCTGTAGTGGGGACAGTATTCCACTGGACACAGTAGTCCAGATGCGGCCTGACCAGTGTCGAATAGAGGGGAATTATCACATCCCTCGATCTGCTGGCAATACTCCTACTGATGCAGCTTAATATGCCATTGGCCTTTTTGGCAACAAGGGTACACTGTTGGCTCATATTCATCTTCCCATCCACCATAAACCCCAGGTCCTTTTCTACAGCACTGCTACTTAGCCGATCGGTCCCCAGCCTGTAGCAGTCCATGGGATTTTTCTGTCCTAAGTGCAGGACTTTGCACTTGTCTTTGCTGAACCTCATGAGGCTTCTTTCAGCCCAGTGTTCCAATTTATCCAAGTCTCCCTGGATCCTGTCCCTGCCCTCCGGAGTAACTACCATTCCCCCCAGCTTGGTGTCATCTGCGAACTTACTAAGCATGCAGTCTATCCCATCATCAAGATCATACACCGAGATGTATGTCATCTTAAAAATACCATATACTTTTTCCGTATGAAGATACACCAACAGATTCTGACTATTTTAAAAAGTGCAAATTTCTGATGTGAACTAACAATGTTGCAGAAATACTATTCAATGTAAGTGAAGAAGTGCTGGTTCTCAGCTAGGGACCTGGGGCCTCCATCGGTGGTGGTAGGAGCTGACGTTGCATGGCTGTGGAAAAAAAGGTGCAGGTACTCAGTACCCCCAAGTACCATCACAAAAAAAGCCCTGAATGTAAGCCTCATTTGAAAACTTTCATCAGTGTGACAGACCTCCTCAGAATGCCATTAGTGCTCAAGGAAACTGAAGGACCTAAGAATATCAGCATCAGTATCACAACATCAAACTCAATGCAAGGGCTCAAGAAGTCTGGCATATTCAGGATAAAATGATAAATGTTAGGGATGAAGAAGGTGAGCTGAAAAGGGTGGTAAGGAAATATTAAAGGGACTTTAGGTTATATTATAGGGGCTTAAGTTATAGGGTTTCTATCAGAGGTTATATTATCCAATGACAATGAGAACTAAATAGTTGCAGTAGTGTTAGGAATGAAAGAGCATCAGGAGGTATGAGAAACTTGTCCACATGGAACTGAAGAATCTAAAGCTTGAGAATAACTATCCACTTAAAGAGATCAATCATTCTGTTAAGAAAACATAATGTCCCCAATGCCCATTTCTTTGTATACCTCAAATACACCCTGGATTTCAGCAGGAGTTGCAGAGCACAAGGCGTGCAGGGCTGAGCTTAACTAAATAATGAGCTACTGCAGGAATCTTCTTTTTCCTTTGCCATAAAACCAAATTAATAGGCTCGATAGGGATAATTATCACACAAAATCATCATAAATTTACTCATATATAACAAATTCCTGTCTCAGATGATGTCAATAATGTAACATTTTGAGGGTTTTCTTCCTCATACACTTTAAAGTCAGAAGGGATCAGAGTTACATACAATCTCATCAACAAGCAGGTTGTAACTTTACAAACTGCTCTGAGTAAGGGGTGGAATGTAGCTGTGCACAAATTTCCTGTGCTTCCACCTTGCTTTGAGGAAGAAGTAAGTTACTTGAGTCTTTTCTGTGGAGCATCGTACTTCCTCTAACTTCAGACATCAGATGTAACACTGACTATCTCACCAGCCAGTAGAGGGGACAATCAGACTGCTCCGACCCTTTTTCTGGGGTCTGCTCTGCCCCCTCCCTTGCACTGGACAATAGAGCTGGATAAATGGTGGGTTATTTTGTCCATTGGCAATTTGAAAAAATGATAAATAAAGTAAGTTCTGGTCTGTCTGAAAAAAAAAATCAAAATGGCAATAAATCAAAAGTAAAAAACAAAGCCAAAAACATTTTGAGTCAAACAAAAAGTTTCATTTAGACACAACTGGAACATTTCATTTCTATTTTAACTATTTTAAATGTTTTTTCCAATAAAAATAAAAGAAATGTTGACACCAAAAGTCATTTCAAGCAAAAAATAAAATAAAATAAAATATTTCATTTAAAAAATGTCAAAATGAAGCATTTTGATATTGTAGGATTCTCCTGCCCTCCCCACAAAAAAAAAAAAAAAAAGAAAAAACAAAAAAACCCCAAACCCCAAACAATTCAGTGAAATTGCCACGAATTTACAAAATATTTTGGTGCCACCAAAGCTGCATTTTTCACTGAAAAAAGTTTTGGTCAAAAACCTTTGCCCAGCACAAGGGCTATGTCTACACTTGTAAATTTAGGTTGACTTTAGCTAAGTCGACTTAGCATGTCTACACCTAAATTTTAAGTCGTCTTAGGGGGGACCTTACAAAATCGACCTAGATCATCCACACTGGATGCCTAAGTCGACTTCTAGGAGTTAGGGGGACCTTGGGCAGGTCCACGGTGGCAGGGGGGCACTACTTGCCCAGTGCCAAGGGACTCAGCCTTTGCCCCATTGTACCTGGGTACAATGGGGCAAAGGGGGACAGGGACCCTGGCAGGGCATAGGGGCAGGGTGGGCAGGGCTCTGCCCTGCCCTTTGGTGGGACATGCCAGGCTCTCCCTGTGCCACCCCCCTGGCAGGGAGGGCAGTGGGGGAGTCCTGGAGAGCCCTAAGTCAACTTTAAGTTGACCTAGGGCTACTCCAGGTCTACACTGGCTTAAGTCGACTTTAGAAAGGCGACTTAAGCCTAAAGTCGAATTAAAAGGAGGTTTAATAAAGTCAACTTAATTTTCATTAAGTCGACTTAAGCAGCTTGCTTAAGTCGACTTAAGGAAAGTGTAGTGTAGACGTGGAGTAAATTACGTTGACTTAAGCAAGCTTAAATCGACTTAATTTACAAGTGTAGACACACCCTAGCAGAATATAATAAAAAATGCTTCTACTCTTTCCTTCACTGCTCGAATCAGAATCTGAGCAGGGCTGAGCAGATGAGACATGAGGGAATTCTTCATCTTTCATAGTCAAGAACCAAGCTGTGACAGTGCAACCATGTAGGTTTCTGGAACTGATTTCTTTATTAGGGAAAGTAGAGGACAAACACTAGATATGGGGTTACTATAAATTACTTGTATGGTAAAAATTATTTTGGCATAAACACAAGTTTCATCCACCTGCTTTTCATTATAATATTTTTCTTTTCAGAACCAAAATCACTATCTTTGCCCTAAAATTATTTTGGGAGTAAAATATTTCTTTCATGAATATCAGCTGAGCAGAGCCTCACATACAGCAAATAAGAAATAGGTGTTACATCACAATTTGCTAACAAAGACAAAGCAAAAAGCACAACCCCTTACTGTACTAATTAATTGTGAATCAAAGCTTTATCGGAGTTTATTGTCTCATTCTATATGGAAATCTAAGAGGTAAAAGGCATCATACAGAAACGAGCAATTACATGCAGGGAGACAAGCTGAGAGGTAAATGCAGTTTTCAGAAACTGCATAACATTAACAATTGGTGATTTTTTAGCATTTGAAGTTATTTAAATTAATAGCTTAATCATACAGGCAGGACTGCAATGGGCTTATAAAAACAGGCAGTCAAAGAGAGATTCACAAGGTATTTTAAGTACTTTGCATATCTCTCTGCTGCGCTGTAGGTCTGCCATTGGGTCCATGCAGTGTCAGGCCAAAATCTGGCTGTTCAAATGCATATTTAGTAAAAACCCCTTGAATGTCCTGGGGTATATACAGTACTGTTCTTCCTGTTGTTTGATATACAATGTGGTACAGTGAGTCTCTTCATGAAAAGGATCAAGATTTGTGAAAAGCAGAATGGAGATAAGATACTATTTGCGTGATTTACTTAAAGTTGCAAGTTTTCAATGTTTGATCCCCTTTTCTATATAAGGAGATACGATTTCTGAAATGAAAATAATAAAATTACTGTTTCTTATCCCAAGTTTTTATAAACTATATCTTTAAGAATACTATGTGACCTGAGACTGTCACAGAACAGCCAAAGGACACACCCAAACTCACTGGACAATGTTACATCACAAGAAGCCAAGAGACTTCAGGGGTTAAAATTTCACCCAAGGGATGAGATTTCACTAGAAGAGTCACTCCATCAAGTGAGTCATGCCACTGACTTCAATGACCGTGAGTAGAGTGAACATGATCAGGCCACAAACATGGAGTTTCCTGAAGAGGAAAGAATTCAGCAGGTCAAACAGGAGTGCAGGTTTATCATTTTTATGTAATATGGGAAACTATTTTTGCATCACTATTTTACATCACAGTGTTTACATTAATGATATCACTACTCTGTCTGACGTGATGTTATACTACAAGAAAGTGTTGAGGCTGGTGAAAAATTGAGTCTCTTTATAATATTAGTATATTTCAAACCTTCCATAGAAATGCATAAAAATGTATTATTTATGTTAACTTGCACTTTGATGTCTTGTAGGTAAATATTATATCCATTATATTATTGTTTTCATTTTACAGATGAGTAAACTGAGGTCAAATTGTGAAACATATTTGCTTGAAATCAGATACCTAAAATTACATTTAGTCACTTAAATTAATCATTTGAGTTTCAGAGGCGGTGAGTCTATTTGAAATATGGATATGGGTGCTCAGAATCACAAAAACAGGTGTTTTTAAAAATTATTTTTATTACTGATGATCTTTCTACTGACTAAACACAAATTATGAGTCTATAGGGATCCAAATTTGAAAATATAGGCCTCAGTAACATCCAAAAGTTCCTCACAGACAAATTAATTGATAGAACTGGAAATAGAAAATAGGACTCCTGACCCCCAGTCCTCTATTTAATCAAATGCCACCTCCCAACTGCTACTCTTGCAGGGCATGAAAAAGATCCATGAAACCTGAGCTCTGTTCCGTGAATGTCATGATGGGTGGAAGTCCCAAAAGCAACCCTAAAAGAATCCTTCCATGGCCACAGACCAGAAACTACCAAATAAAAGAGAATAAAAGGAGCAATGTCTCCTTTTAACATAAAATAGTTAACCTGAAGTCAGTGGCATTGAAAAGATGGCAGTAGCAACCCCTTCTATTCTGACTATAGAGCAGGAGCAGCAGCAACAGCAATTTCAACTATAGGTGGACATTGTTCAGGTCCAGCTCTGGGCTTGGGTCAGGGTCACCTTTGGGAATAGATTTATGTTCCACTTATTAATGCCTGATCTAACCTGTCAAACTATGAAGCATTATATCCTTTAGAGGCAAACACCCAGAGCAGTTCAGCAGGGTTAGTGACCCTGACAGCACGGAAAGTGTAACATTGTAAAGATTAATTTATGATGAAAATGATTCTCCACAGAGATGCTAGACCAGAGAGAGAGAATAATTCATATTTTGATCATCACAGCATTGTTGGCTGTAAACTAGAGCATTCTGCTTGTTCACAACTCATCATTGCCCAATTACTGGATTATTTTTTTTATTTTTTATTTTTTTGTGATTATGTTAACTATAATTTGTTACATTGTTTACGGATTGTTTTCATTCCAAGGGGTAATAAAGGCATTTATTGTCATCATGGAGCTACAAAAGAACAACTTCATCTTCCTTTTCTTCCATATAGGAAAAAAGACTGAGAAGAGTTTTGAGTTCTACTGATGAAAAGTGCTATATAACAGCAAGGTATTACTATTATTATAATAAATAAAAAGAGAGATTTAGATTCCACGTTCTGAGATTTGTGTGCTATCTAACTGCCTTTTCCATGAGAGTAGCAAGCTTTGCCTTGCAGGGGGATGATGGGAAAGAGATGGGAGGCCATGAGTTATATTCAATATCACTGGCTGATCTCATTGAAGAACACTTGAATGGACAATGTTCTACTTCTGAAGAACTGTTACTCATATTGAGTAGCTCAAGTGAAAGAAGCAATGTGGTACCTTTAAAAACATTATAAGAAATGATTAGATTATGGATACTTAAATCAAAATAATTTAATGCATTGAGTGATACCATACTCAGTCATATATTATTCATGGAAATACTTACGTATATGCATACAGTATATAAATTTTACAGATATAGTATACATATACACATACCAATATGTATGTCTAACAATACATAATGTTTCTTTACATGAATGGAAAAGATTTGACTTTTCATTGATTCCTATTTAAAGAGATTATGGGATTTCCATGAGCTGTGTTTAAGCTAGGAGGAGAGGTTTATAAATATTTAAAAATAGAATTGTTTGAATTTTTTCCAAAAATCTTTCCAAAATTTTCACAAATATTTTCATTTCTTTGGAAACAAATTTAGAAATTAAAAACATTGTCATATTTTATTTGTTTTTGATGTTATATTTTTCAGTTTATCATTTCCCTTCTCTCATCTTTTTTTCTGTGGAGTACGGAAAATGAAAAAAGAGAGAGGAACGTTAGTTAAGAGAAGAAAAAAGAAACTCACAACCCACCTCGATTTTAAAAAGAAAAAAATCAACATTAAATCTTTCAGTAAAAATAGTGAATAAATGAAAAATGTTCCTTTTCAAAACCTGTGTAATGAGAATGACTTTTTTTTTTCTAAATTGTGCATGATTTCTTCTCCCTTCCCCTTGTTCTTTTTAGTTTTATTTAACAATATATTTACTGGCTCTGTTGAGTTTTAATGTCAAAGAAAATTAACATGAATATTTCAAAGATGGTTAAAAAAAATAGCATCTATCTTGCATTACCTAAAAAAAAAAAAATGTAGAAAGGGATAAAAAAGAAAAGAAAAGACCACACAGGTTCAAACTGTTTTGTTGTGTGAAAAATAGAGACAATATAATCATTTTGCAATTCAAATTGTATATATTATAAGAAAAAGTTTAAATTATTTTTAACATCATTATTTCTTTAAAGCTTTGCATTATACAAATGAGCATATTATTTTGGGGATGTCTTATGTCAGGCCATACAGTGGATGCATAAGCAGCTTCCTTCCCCTTGCACTTCAGAGACAAGTGAAAATTCAGTCTTTTCGTGTGAAGCAGCACTCAGAGAGCTTCCTTCTAAGTCCTGCTGGGATACACTTCACTTTCAATGGGATGGGGAGATAGACCATGACTTCTTTTCCCTCACCATAGTGGTCTGCAGACCTCATTGGATATATTCAAAACAATGGGGCAATATTTACACTTTTCCTGTGTACAGGAGAGTTGAGGGGATAGTTTCTTAGCTTCCTCTAGGACAGTGTGCCCATTTACTCCTCCAAAGGAAGCTTATGCTTTAATGTCACAATCTGGATATTTTAAACTATATAAAAAATAACAGTATAATTGATGTATTTATATATTAGCTAATTACTGTGAAGTACTTCCAGTAGAAAGTGGTTTTATTCAACAAGTCATACCAAGTGGCAGAAAATAACTTGTTAAAGTTCCCCTTTAATTTTGCACCCCTTCATCTCCTTTTATTTTCCTTTTCTATATAGTTCTTTCTTTCACTTGCTTTTCAGCATTTAATATTTTCTCCTTTTATCCCTCTCCCTTTGTACTCATTCTCCATTTGTTTCTATTGCTTCCCCCTGCTTTACACTACTTCAGAAATCTGAGTTCTCAGATATTCTGGGCTATCCAGTGTGATCAAATTCTTAGGATCAGATCATAAAGTCCTAACCCCATCCCTCTACTTAGGTGTAACTCTCTTAGGGTGCATCTATACCTACAAGTTAGGTCGACTTAAGGAGGCTTAAGTCAACCTAAACTACTCTGTGTTCACACTGGGCGTTCCTTAAGTCAATTTAAGCATTTCTTTAAGTCGACTTAAGGAAAAGTTAAGTCAACTTAATAACACCTCATTTTAGGTTGATTTAACGCTTAAATCGACCTTATTAAGTCAATTTAAGCCAGTGTGGACAGGGATTAGCGCCTAAATCGACTTTATTAAGTTGATTTAAAGTGTTAAATCGATTTAATAAGGTCAAAAAGGGGCTATGTCTGCACTTGAAAAGTTGTCAACTTTTGTTAGTCAACTTAATAAGGTCAACTTAACTTTTCTAGTGTAGACATTGCCATAGTGAGACATGACTAAAACCAAATATGAAATCTTCAGGATTTGGTCCTGCAACTGTATGAAGGCAGATGATTTGATAATGTTTTCCCAATAGAATGAATCTGAAACCCATTATAGGAACTGCTGACGTATTACAGAATAATTCCTCTTATTGCTTTGCTTTGTTTTTATAATAATATTGTTATGTCAAGAATACACAAATATCCTGCTTATGAATCAAAGCTTTATTGATGGCATGAAAAATAAAGTGTGGTTACACGTTTAACAAGATTAAAATTGTCTAGAGTCACAACAATTTTTCAGAACAATATCCCTTTAAACTTTAAGTGTTTTTAATAGTCTTTTATTCTAGAAACTGATGTGATATTGTTTTTTTAGAACAGAGCATCTAGCGTAGGCACAAGATAAGTTCAAAACATCACTGGGACTAAACACAGTTTGGATACAAAAGTTTTTGTTCCTGTCACTTTTGTTGGCTTAGATACTACAAATTGTTCCAACTTACATCTGTGCCTCTTTTCATTTCTGTTTTCATTTAATTGTTAAGTCTAAAGAGCTTCCTCTTGTACATTTCCTGCTCATTAAAACAGCATAAAGCTTTGGAATGTAGGTGTTTGGGAACATTGGCAATCTTTCCTCTGAAAACACATCAATGATCTTTTATTTTGGTATAAATGAGGGCCATAGTTTTGTTCATGAAGATTAAGAGCCTCACAGTGTTAGAGATGTAAGTGCCATATCGATCCACAGGTCAGAGCTTCATTGTTCTGTTTAACCCTTAGAAATATATCATTCTGTATGACACCAGCCCTGGGTGTTAGCGCAGACTGTTCATATTGCTGGGTAATGATCAGCTATATATCGGGATGTTTTGACATAGATTGTTGTCTAATGGGGGGATTAAGATAAACTCTTCAAACTCACTAACTTTAGTGCAACATAAATGAATGAACTTCAAGGGCAAAACATATAAACCACAGCTCCCTCTAGAGGAGGAATAGAGGTGTATCATCCAGTGAAAGTTCCCTAAGACAGGTCAGTGATCCAGACTCCTTTCAAAGGCAGTCGTGTGTGCTGAAAGAACACAAGTGCTGGGATTATGACTAAAACAAGAGAAAGTGAACAAGTTTGTATGTGGGTGGGGGAGATGTCTTGTACCTTCTTCCCACCTTATTGTCTCCTGCACAGCTCTCATTGAGGTGGTGCACCTCTATGCACCCCCCTACTATGAACTATGATTCATGTCTTCCCATCAAAGGTGCATTTATATCACACAAGTGTAATGAGTTTGAAGAATTTATCTGTAGCCTAAAGTGGAGCATCAGCGGTAAAGTTATAGGGTAGAATCCTGTCTCTGTTGAAGCCAGTGGGAGTGTTAACACTAACATCAATATGTACAGAGCTTCACTCGCAGAGTTTTCATACATATCTTTAAAATCTCCACTTTAATTAAATTAAACTTATTTATTGTTACTTGATAAGGCATGATTTGGTACCACGTGCCATTTTGAAAAAAAAAACTAGAAAGCTATAAAGATAACATGAAATGAATTAAAAGCTGGCCAACTGATAGTTTCAGAATGGAACTGTAAATGGTGAATCATCATGGAAAGGATGTGTTTCCAGTGGGGGTCCCTCAGGGATTGGTTCTTGGCACTGCGCTAATTAGAATTTTTATTAATGACCCGGAAGAAAACATAAAATCATCATAGATAAAGTTTGTAGATGATGCAAAACTTGTGGGAGTTGTAAAAAAATGAAGAGAACAAGTTCCTAATACATTGACTTAGATCACTTGCTGTGGACAGACTGAGACCAGGTACCCTGGGCTGGAACAGCTGACCCTAATTCAGCTAATTAAAGAGGGTTGGGCTACAACGAGGCTATTCAGGGCTGCTAGTAAGCAAGTGGAAAGAGGAAGGTGGGCTGAGCCTGGGGAGGAAGGACTAAGACGGGTTGAGCCCTGGGGAAGGAAAGCCAAAAAGGAGTGGAGCAGCTCTTTTGATGAATCCCTCGAGTAAAGGGCCTGGGCTCAGAGAAGGGAGGAGAGCTGATAGAGGCTGGGAGGCTGTCAAGAGCTGGAGTGCAGTGCCCTGTGAGGCATGTCCCTGGAGCCTGTCACCAAAGACTGAGTTAAGACTGTGTTCTGTTTATTTGTTAATCTCCATTATGAAAATGAACCTTCTTGACTGAAACGAAGTATGGCAGTGCACGCTTTTAAGTTAGGGGAAAAGCAACAGTCCCTGGGGACACTTGTTGACTTGTATTCAACTTACTAACATGTTTTAATACAACTAAATATAAATATATATACCCCAAGGAACAAAGAATTTAGACTAGACTGACACAATGGTGGAATTTATTATGGGCAGCAGTGATTCTGAAAAAAGATTTGGTGACGGTGGTAGATAATCAGCTGACCATGAGCTCCCAGTGCAACACTGTGGCTAAAAGGATTAGTGCAGTCCTTGGATGCATTAATGGGGGAAATTTCAAGTGGGAGTAGAGAAATTACTTTATCTTTGTATTTGTCTCTAGTACAACTACTGCTGGAATACTGTATCCAGTTGTGGTGTCTACATTTCAAGAAAGAAGTAGATAATTTGGAGAGGGTTCAAAAAAGAGCCCTGATAGTGATTAAAAGATTAGAAAATATGACATAGTTAGAAATCCAAGGATCTCAATCTGTTTAGTTAAACAAAGACAAGGAGTCACTTGATTATTGCCTATGCATACTTAGATGGGGAACAATTATTTAAGAGTGGGCTCTTCAGTTTAGCAGAGAAAGATAAAACACAATCCAATGTCTGGAAGTTGAAGCTAGACAAATTAAGGCTGGAAATAAGGTGCAAATGTTTAAGAATCAGTAATTAACCATTGGACTCATCTTAACTAGTGTAATGGTGGATTCTTCATCACTGACCATTTTAAAATCAAAATTAGATTTTTTTTTAAAGATATATTCTGGGTATTATTTTGGGGAAGTTCTACAGCTTGTGTTATACAGAATGTCAGACTGCATGATCACAGTGGTCCATTCTGGCCTTGGAATCTCTGAATCATCTGCACTTAATAAATATAGATACATAGATAAATAGATACATAGCTAAATCTTTTCCACATTGTATTCACAACTGAGCCACTCTCATTTTTACTTAGCATGGAGTCATTCACTCATGGAGTCACTCGGGAACGCCCCTCTAGCTGACATGCCCAATTTCAGTAAGTGGTGTTGCAATTCAACATGCATGCCTGCAGCATGATACAGGTTTGACCTGGCTGCCTCTCCTTTGTGATGGAGGAACAGATGGGCCAAATTTCAGTGAATGATATTGCCTTCTGTCATACCAGGTCATAATGGCACTTGATTTGAGTGTGCTTTCAAATGGGAGCCTGTGTAGAGTGAGCAGCTAGCGAGTGTGAAAAATTGGACTGGGGTGGGGGGTGATAGGTGCCTATGTAAGTCAAATCTCAAATAATGGGACATCTGGTCACTCTTGGCCTGAGACAAACTGCCCTTTTTCTTCCCTACCTTTGGGAGGCCCTGATCCTACGAAAGGTATGCGACATGTGCAACATGCCAATGTGTGCAGGCATCACTGATATCCACGAGGCAGCACAAATTGTGTTTAGTTTTTTTGTGTGATAAAGAATTAAAGAAAATTATAGGGTACTTTCTACATCCTACAGTTTCAGTAAATAATCTTCTTTATATTGAATGTAATGGTCTCTTTCTTCTCTCCCAGAGGACACACTACATGTAGCATCTCATGGCTTCCCAAAGGAAATTAGTATCCTTCTGCTCAGGGTATCCCTAAACCTCCAGCTGCCATAATCTGGAATTGGATGACAGGCTAGATCACTCGAATTTGCCATGTTCTTTTCGTTCTCTCTGAAACAACAGTCACTCTGACAGGCTACTGAGCTAGATGGACAATTGTTCTGACTCAGTAGGACTGTTCTTATGTTCTTATGTTCTCCAGCTTTGGACAATTTCCTTATTTTCAATTTACAGGACTAATCTGCCCACCAGCACTCACACCACCACCATCTTTTAGCACAGCAGGGTGATTTGGTCACTGATCCTGACTCTTAGATTTACCAGCCAGGGAACCCAATTGATGACATCACAGGCTATGTCTACACTTGCACTTTTAAGTTGACTTAGTTAAGGCGACTTAGTGTGTCTACACTTAAAATTAAAGACGACTTAAGGGGGAACTTACAAAGTCGACCTAGAGCGTCCACACTGGATGCTCTAGGTCAACTTTGTGGGGCTAGGAGGACCTTGGGCAGGTCCACGGTAGTGGGGGGGCACCCCCTGTGTACAATGGGGCAAAGGGGTACAGGGACCCTGGCAAGGCAGAGCTCTGTGGCTATGTACACACAAGAATACTTGTCCCGCAATAAGTTATTGCGGGACAAGTAAAGCGCTATAAATATGTACACAGGTGCTCTTTCTTTCGCAAAGGAACATTCACCGTGTGAATGCTCCTTTGCGAAAGAAGAGCAATGCATGGTGGGCACCTGTCCCACCATGCACTGCCCACAGCCAGGCCCCTAGCCCAGCTGCAGGGCTTCTGGTGGCAGGGGGGGCTGCGTTGCCAGCCCCCGCTGTCATCCAAACCCTTGGACTGTGCTGGGGGGCCGCCTCCGATTCGAGCCGCCCCCCAGCTCAGCTCCCGGGCTCGGTTGTCAGCAGGAGCCGCGGCACTTAAGC
>ML685787.1:879687-893210 GCA_007922175.1 Pelusios castaneus
TATAGGTCAATTTCACTGCTCAGCTAGAGCAGTGAAATTGACATATTTGACAGCTCCAATGTCCCAGAGTGGCCTCGACTGGCACTCTGGGACATTTCCGGAGGCTGTCTATTGCGCAAAATGAGTACAGACGAACATTACCGTAGAACAGCTGTTCCGTGATAATGCTACCACTCTCGTTTGGAGTGGTTTAACTGTTGCACGGCAAGAGGGTGTTGCCGCGCAACAGAGAAATTGCTCGTGTGTACTCAGATGGCTTTATTTGCATGGTAAGGAGCCTTACCACGCAATAAAGTGATCATGTGTACAAGGCCTGAGTGTGATGCTGTCTGTATTTATGGAAGCATTTATGATATTCTTTTCTATGGATATCTCATAAATGCTATAATCCATAGGAACTATGCCATGTTTGGTATCAATAGAAAGGTAGTTATTTACTGGGAATGATTATATAGTTTATGTCTAGGAATTCAATTTCAATTAGAAGTTAAGAATTTGATGTTATATCCATATTTTAACTTGTGTCATTCTGGACAAATGCCTTAGATGGGAGGGTGTGAACAACCATTGTCTCCTTAATGTTAAGGAATCTGCCAGGTGATATGGTCCCAGTGAGTAAACTGATGAGCCATTAAGGACACAATGGTTGTATTCTTTATGTCTTTAATGGCTCATTAGGATACTCCCTGGGATCATTCTACCTGGAAAATTCCTAAACATTAAGGAGACAATGGTTGTTCACACCCTCCCATCTAAAGCATTTGTCCAGAATGACACAAGTTAAAGTATGGATATAACATGAAATTCTTAACTTGTAATCGAAATAGAATTCTGAGACATAAACTATATAATCATTCCCAGCAAATGATTACCTTTCTATTGATACCAAACATGACATAGTTCCTATGGATTATAGCATTTATGAGATATCCATAGAAAATAATATCATAAATGCTTCCCTAAATACAGACAGTGTCACACCCTGCCCACATGCCCTGCCTTTGGGGGGCATGCCAGGCTCCTCCTGTGCCCCCCCCAGCAGGGAGGGCATTGGTGTAGCCCTGGGGCAGCCCTAAGTCGACTTAGGGCTACCCCAGGGCTACACTGGCTTAATTCGACTTTAAAAAGTCGAATTAAGCCTTAGGTTGAGTAGAAAGGTGGTTTAATAAAGTTGACTTAATTTTCATTAAGTCGACTTTATTTTGCTTAAGTCGACTTAAGCAAAGTGTAGTGTAGACGCAGAGCATATGAAGTCGACTTAAGCCAAGCTTAAGTTGACTTAATTTACCAGTGTAGATGCAGCCACAAAGACTTGAACAGACCCCCTGAAGGTTTCAAAATCCAGATCTGAGTTTTTAAAATACATAAGCACCATTTTATTTTATTTAAAAAAAAAAAAAGCAGTTACAGCTTGTCCTCGCTGCTGCTGTTACAGAACTAGATAAGGATTTGGTCCTTTGGCTGATACAGCTGATAAAAATACACTAGCATGAAGGTTTTTGGCTACAGTGTAGGTTAGACTGCAGCAGTTACTTGGCTATGCATGGGAGTTGGGGGAATAAACCTCCTCCCCTTATTACTGTGCTCAGCCCTCCAAACTGCTACTTGACAAAGTTGAAGTAACATGCTTCACATCACATCAGATTAAGGAGGGAAGAGGGGATGAATCATGACTTTCTGAGCCACAAGTTGCTCCTTCTATAAAGTTACCACTGAGCCCAGTGGGAAGTGGGCTGCTTATCCAACAAGCATAGGTGGGTGGAAGACTGAAGGGAAAGAGGGCAGAAGAGTAGGTGGGAGAGAAAGAGAAGAGAGAGCGGTAGTGGTGGGGAAGGTCTGCTTTGAAAGCAGCATTTATGCTTAATTCATAGAGTCTGCCATGGAGTGCAATCAACCCTTTTTCCCCTCCCCAGGATGTCTGCAGTGCAACACTGGAGTGAAAATCAATTGAAACAGAGAGTTTAAAAAGGATTTTCAAAATAATCACTAAACCAACAGTTTGCAATTTATATTTTTCATACTGTTCAATAAAAAGACTCATTACAAACAACATATTTTGCTGAGTGGTGCCGTGATTGAGATGGCAAAGAGCCTTTATAGCCATGACGTGTGCATTCACTGGGGCAATCAATTACACTGTCTCAGAGCCCTCCTCCATCAAATTGCAACTTTCATCCAAACTATTTACACAGTCCAACCCCACATTCACTTCAGTGGGGTTTCCTTACAGTTCTATTGTGTTGTCACCATGCTCATAGTGATAAATATTTCTAAATAGATTGCAGGTTTGCAGCTTTTTAAAAGGAGTCAGTTGAAGAAACTGAATTCTGTTGACAATGTGTTATGAAGTTGGCAAACAGAGCACAGGGGCAAGAGCGCAAGGTTTTGAAGCTATTTTACTTTTGAACTGCAGGCCCTGAGGAGGGTCTAACTTAAGCAGAATATAGCCACTCGGCAAAGAACCCCAACATTGCTGGTAACCACTCAAGTCATCTGCCATTTTGTCAGAAGTAGAAGCTTTCCTGGCATGTAGAGGAAGCTCATCACCGCCTTGACAACTTTAGGTTCCACATCATTAGTTTCCATTTGATTCTATAGCGACAAAATAAGAGAAAATTAATTATAATAGATGCTGGAAACCAAATAGTGGAATTAAAATCCCAGCATTCCCATTTAATGGCCAACAAACAAATTACCCTATTACAGCAGAACAGCTTTTTAACCTCCTTGTGCTAGCTTTTACATTCTGTACAAATATGGAGCTTACACTTGTAAATAAACAATTATGTTAACAATGTAATATTACAGAGCAGAACTGCAGCCAGTCATTGCCCAGATGTGTGCACTCCAGTCATGAAATGATTGGGCTCTTGTTTAAAAAAGTGGGTTTACACTTGCCTTTCCCTTTTGCTTCCAGGCTTGTGTTCTGAAAAACCTTGCTCCTCCACACTCCCTAACTTGATCACCCTGCTTATAGAAAGACTGCTGACAGCATCACCAACTGCTTTGTTCTAGTTTCACCCTAAAGACAGCATTTAAAATAGGAACAATTGAACCAGTTTAGATAACAAGAACCTCTTAGAGGAGGGCGGGAAAGTCCCATGTTGCATTTGGGGCCAGAACGCTAGGGCTTGTCCCTGTAATAGTGGTTATCAAAGGATTAACTGGGTTATCCCAAATATTATGGAGCAGATCCATGTTCCATCCTCTTCTTATTTTCTGTTTTGTTAGTGAGAGTTTTTCCTCCCACTCAGTTGTGATACAGATAAATTAAGCAAGCAGCAACTTCCCAACCTGCAGACTTGTGAGTAGACTTATTTTGTTATACTGAGTAGCCCTTTTACAAAAAAGGGCGAGCCAGTGCTGCTGCCATAGGGTGCTGGAAATGTGTCAAGAATCAGGGCCTGCCATAGAACTAGTATCTGAGCAACTTCAACCTGGTACCAACAGGGGTTCTGAGATACTGAACAGTTATGAAGGGGCAGATGGGGCCTAAGTGACACCGTGTGGTACCAGCACCCATATGCACATTATACATAGTACAAAGCATGTTGTCAGGTGGTTTAGAGGGAAGCACCAAAACCTTCAAGGAAGCTCACAGGTCAGGTCCTTAAGGTTGCATTAGTGAAATCCTTTGGCAAAGGGACCCACCTCAAGCCACTGCGTCCTCAGGGGCCCTGAACATGTTGCTGCTGTGCCACAACCTTCAAGAGCAGAGGGCCAGCCTGAGAGCACCAATAACATATGGCATTCTCTGCCCCAGTGATAGCTGGCACTGAACATTCTCCAGGTCAGATGGGTACTTCCAAGTCTGAGACACGTCAAGCAGTCACATGCTTGGCATACCCTCTTCCCACCTTTGCTGCCTGCAACTGGCATTATTGCCTTTCCCTAAGCCTGATTGATATCAGTCAATTACTCCCCTTCCCCAACAGACTTCCCATGTCCACTTCCCATGTCCACTTCCCCCACTTCACCAGGCAGTTCTGGCAATATGTTGGCATAATCAGCGGCATCCCATTTAGCTTCCTTTTTTTACTCTGCAGCAGAATAATTTGCTCTGATATGGCTCCAGTCATCTCATGGCAAGTTGGTTGACACAGAACTACAGTCAACCATGAGCTCATAACTGGAATGATGCAACCCACTCCAGTACCACAGCTCCCCATGTTAAGCAACATCACTCCACCACACAACTGTCATGAGGATGGTTGAGAAGATCGGGGCAAACCTGAGCCTACCACTACACAGAGACCTCTTAAATCATGCAAGAGTTAGCTTTTTTTCACCGTGAACTCACTTGCCCTGCTCAGATTTCTTTGAAATGTTGATGTGGCATGAAGAATGATCTGCAGCTGATGTCACAAACCAGTGTCTTATAACTGAACTGACTGTGTGTGTAATTGGCTTTGATCTGCCATGCTGGCATGGGTCTCTCTGGACTATATTTGAATGCGCCAGGGTCAATATGCAGCCAACCTTTACACACGGGGCCAAAGAGCGAATTCCCATATATGTCTGTGGCCAAGAGAGACAATGGCACACATTAATGATGAGTGCTCTTTGACCAGATGTGATGGTGGTCTGAGAGCTCTGCACTTCACTGATGAGGATGCCATGAATTGGCTTGGCAAGCTCTGCATCCAATTAAGAATCAAAGCAGTTTCTTTCACCCCCATCCACTTTCCCCACTGCCTAACAAGTCTCTTTCCTCATTCTCCCAAATGCACCTATTGTCTCGTCAGCCCAACCATCCACTTGAACACCTGTTCCTCTACCTCTGGTGTACAGTGAAAGGCTCTTAGTTTGGAATTGTTATCTCAGATAGGTAAAAGTTTTAAATCAAACTCTGGCTTTAGTTAACCATATTACAGTGCCTGCATCTCAATGCTTCCATGTCAACATCAATGTGGAATTTCCCTCAAAGTTACCTATTCTGTGGCCCAATACCAGCAACATGCAGTCCTGAACCAGACACAGGTTGAATATCTGATATCTTGCAACATTGCAGGGCTGGAGAAGTTAGAATAATTAGACTGAAAAGAAGAGATGCCCAGGTTTTCAATGTGTTGTACACTTCTTGTTCCTAGTCTTGTTAGGGCCAGAAAAAGCATACCTTAAATTATGCCCCTTTCATGGATGGAAATGCTATTTTAAGCAATTTTCACAGGTTTCTAAAATATCTCCACTGAGCTTTCTACTAGGGGATTCATGACACTATACAACCTGCTTTTAAGGTGGGGGGGGGGGATTAAAAATATTGATACTTGTATTTGTGTTTCACAAATGGAGTGATGTGGCATGAAGATATTGTTAACACTTGTTTAGGATAACCTTATGACTTGTCCACTGTTAAGAAATATGATCATTCCCAAACTCATGACAATTAAAACTTCATGCCTGTATCAATTAGTTCTTTTATCATTTAATTCTGTTATCTATTGTTGTGGCAAACTATTATGTTATTCCATATGTAATCAATATGTGATGAAAAGATTTCAGTGGTAGGCATAGATATAAGTAAGATAGGATGATAGGCATATAAAATTGATAAGTATTTAGGAATGATGAGTGTGTATTAAATATATGAGTAAGGTAAGGAAGTAATGCCACAAATTCAGGCTAATTTCTCTAAAATTTCAACTTAGCCACACTAGGCTTCAGGTGTAAGGACACTTGACATGAGTGAGTTACCTAAGAAGGACCTTTTGCCTATAAGGTTACAAGATTGCTGTAGAGGATGTGTCAATAGGTGATCTTGAAAAATGGAAAACATTTGTCCATTTAAACAAGAAGGAACTTGATTGTAATATCATGGGAAGTTCTGCTCTGCCCACAGATTACCTTGGGAACAAGTTTATGTAAATATTATAAGAAAAGGGAACCCAAGAGAAAAAACGTGTGAAAAGCAGGGCATCCCAAAATGTATGGGGTGTGGAAATACAGATAAGGAAAAAGAAAGCTGGAAACCTCATGCATATGCATAAAGCATTAGAAGTGGGCATGGCAACAGGATAAAAAGGGTTCCCTGGTATGGAACGGGTAGAAAGATTCCAAGGAAAGATCTCATTGGGAAAATATCAGTAGGAACCACCCTTTTATAGGGGTCCACCTGTTAAGAGATCCACCCTACTTTAGAAAATCTTTGGGTATATGAGTATGAACCCAACATTGGCTATATGTGTACATGAGTGTAATTGGTAATTTATAATACAAACAAGATTTTTTATTTGCAACTCTATTGTGGTAACTGTACTCGTACTTTGTGTGCTTATATGAATCCCCCAGCCAAAGAAAATCAAAAAGCATTACTTACACCATATTGATCTGAAAACTGTAGCACCACAAGAACTGAGCTCACTACCCAAGAACACTATACTATAATACAGAACTATCCATTCAAATTTAAATAAAGGCCACATATGGCATTTAAATAAAGGCCCATCGTCATACTTTCTTGTTAAAATTGAAAAATAGGGTGTTTACTGAATGCTGTCTTAGGAATAAGATGTAACAGCAAGAGGGAAAAGATTTTGTTTCAAATGTATTTAAAATGAGACCTATGGGATATCCAGAGATGAAAAAATAAATAAAAAAATAAGCGGATGAAGAATAGCAGTTGTTGGACCTGTCCGTTTATACACTGAAGGTGAATACTTCAGAATGGCAACAAGTAAACTGAATAAAGCTTGTTCACTGTTTTGAGAATTTTTTTTTCTTATCGTGTTTTCAGCTACCCAGCAAAATTTAATTGTGTCTTATTATAGAGTGAATATTTTAAAAAGTAAACAAACTATTGAAATGATAGAAAGCATGCACTCTAGGGACCTGTTATAGCTCTAGTTTAGGAAGGGTGAAAATAAGTGTGTATGGCAATGATATTAGCTTTTTTAGTAAATATATATACTGCATTATTATTTATAACTTCTAAGATAAACTCAGTCTCTGACATTGCTCTCAAATAACATGACCTTACTTTTGTAGGCTCCTGACACTAACTATCTGAATAAATTCAACACATCCTCATCTTGTTTAAATGGGTGTGGCTCCATTAACTTCAGAGCTGTACAAATGTACACCGGCTGAGGAATTAATCCACTATGTTTTAAAACATCCATCCACAGATCCCTTTTCAGCTGTCAATACAGTAAAGTGTCTGTGTTTATCAACATACAGTTGTATGTTCTGGTATGACCTGAACCTGGAAAAAGCCATCTCCCATATGTATGGTCTTATATTCCAAATCAAAAAAGGAGGAATTTATTAAAGAAACTAGTTACCTTTACACACAGTCAAACCAGGCCTCCAAACTACTTGAGTTCTGCTTTGTCTCCAATGTTTACTAGGGACCACATCCTATTCTGTATAGTACATAGAGACACCTGATCATATCAGTTGTAGAGCTGGGGGTAGCAGTTAAAAGGCCAAAGATTCCCAGGTTTTCCACACCAATTTCTCTCCAACTGTACTGCTTCAGGCATGCTTCCACTGCTGCTGTTGCTATCTTCATAATTCTCTACAAGTAGCAAGATGACATCTCTCATTTGTATTAAATAAGTCTTGAAGTTGTCTGCCCACCTTGTCACTGATTTATATCTTATAGACCAAGGCAAAACAGAAGTTTTGGTGGTTTTAAATCTGGTGTTCACATAGGTAGCCAAGAAAGATACCCTCTTCCTTCTCTCTCTTTGATGTGGCAGTTACTCAACAGAGAACCTTGACTGCTCGTGCCAGTGATAGGCATGTATCATCACCTTCTGTAACAGTAATGGAAACAATCAATATTTCTGCAAGAAACAAAACTTTTGGGACATTTTTTTAAACATTTTTTCCTGTTCTGAACAGTGACTACTTCAGCCAGCTGATAATCATTCCTGTCATGTGACAGGGATGTTATTAACCCAGAGCCATGCTGTGCAGCCAAGGATATGGCCCTTTGTCTTTCCTATAATTCATTGTAAAGGAAAGAAGTACTGTATGAATCACATACTAGGGATGAAAAAAACAATGGTTGAAATAGGATCATTTTTCAGCCCTGGGGAAAAGAGGACTTCAATATTAAGACTACTGTTACAGTGAGGTATCATTAGAACATCTTCACACTAATTTGATTGGCCATTGTAATTTATTTTGGATGTTTCACTTAGTTAAGATATAATATTTCCATATCATATATCATCTTTGCCCTTGGGAAATAACTATATCTGCTTAATCTATGACATATATGTAGGTAATGTGCTAAAATATTCTTTCAGTGGAGACAATGAATTACTGCCTTGAAAAAGTATAGCACAAAAGGTACTAAATGCCATTCTGATAGCATGGGGATGGATGTAGTAAAAGAGCCTGAACAAAATTAGAATAGTGACGGGGAATGGGGGGGGACTACAGAGAACATTTTTTGAACTATTTTGGAAAATAGATACCGTATATGCTCAGGTATAAACCAAGAATTTTATGCTCCAAAAGATGCCCCAAAAGCAGACAGAGCATGCTTGGGGCAGAGGGGGCCTGGCCCAGGAGCGGCTCTGACGGCCACCGCTTCAGCTCTGGGCCTCCAGCCAAGTAAGGAGGGCCGCGATGGGAGGGGGGGGCAGAGGCTCGGGGAAGGGGCTGCGATGGCGGGTGGAGAATCGGGGAAGGGGCTGCGATGGCAGGCAGAGGAGTGGGAAGGGGCCGTGGGAGGTGAGGGGGGGCAGTTTATGCGCAGGTGGCACAGTTTTCTGGTTTTTTAATGTTTAAAAATGAGGGTAGGCTTATATGTGGATTGGCTAATTGGCGAGCATATACAGTAGTTTTGATGTAAGAAATTAAAATAGACAACAAATAATAGAAAATTTATTTTTGATTTTTAGAAATTATTATAAAAATAAGGAAATGGGTTTGTTATGATGTGGATGTGTATAAACAAATGATAGCAAATATATATGTGTATGTGTGTATACATAAATGCAAACACAGACATTTATATAAAAAATGGTTGCTGAATATGTATAATGTATAAACATTAGCAAGCAAGAGTCTTGAATCTGATCATATACAGATCATATCAGTCTAATTTCTGAGTTGCCTTTCTTTTGTCCCTGATGTGTCTCTCTTATGCCTCAACTTCTTTCAGATCCATTTTGATATCCTAGCTACAGAACTGGTTATATGCTATTATGCACAAATACATATGTGAATCATTCCTCTGACCCATACCAAACTACAGGTTCACAACCACAACTCTGTGTTTTAACCTTAAAACCTAAATGGAAATTACTACAGTTGTGAAGTTGCTCAGGGATCTCAGAAATAGCAGACATATGAGTAAGATCTGCCCCCAAAGGAGGGAAGAGTTAAATAATGGAGAAGAACTGTTGATAAAATTGTGTTTAATCTGTGTCAAAAACAGTTTATAAATTTATTAGCCCTAGAAGACAACCTGTGTTAGTTTCACTATGAATAGTGAAAATGCTCCAGAGGTAATCCTGGCAATTACAGGCTGGTAAACATAACTTCAGTATCATGCTAATTGTTTAAAACTATAGTAATGGCGAGAATTATCAAACACATAGATTAACAGAATATTTGTGGGGAAGAAGCAACATGACCTTTTTAAAGGGAAATCATGCTTCACTAAACTATTAGAATTCTTTGACATAGTCAAAAATATATGGACACGGGTAATCCAGTTGATATAGTGTACTTGGACTTTTGGAAAGCTTTTTGACAAGGTCCCTCACTGAAGGTTCTTTAGTAAAATAAGAGTTGTTCATCTTAGAAAAGAGATAGCTAAGGGAGGGTATCAAAGAAGCCTATAAAACCATGAATGGTGTGGAGAAAATAAATAAGGGAGTGTTATTTACTCTCTAGATAGCATAAGAACAAGGGGCCATATGATGAAATTGATAGGAATCATGTTTAAAACAGACATAAGGAAGTACTTCATACAATGCACAGTCAACTAATGTTACTTATTGCCAGGAGATGTTGTGAAGACCAAAAGCAGAAGTGGTTCAAAAAGGAATTAGATAAATTCATGAAGAAAGGTCTATCAATGGTCATTAGCCAAGATCAGGTATGCAATGCCATGCTAATACCTATCACTGCAAGAAGCTGCATCTAGGTGACGGGGGTGGATCACTTGATGATTGCTCTGTTTCATTCATTTCTTTTGAAGGACTGGGCATCAACCTCAATCTGGTCTTTAAATTTTTCTTCTTTGGGGTGAGGGGGGGAGAGAGAGCTGTTTGGTTTGTGTGATATACCTGTTATTTTGGAGAGTTCTTAGCTTCACAAATGTTATTTGAATATGTTTTGAGGACTATGTGTGAGCCTGCAGTCTGGTGTGTGCCACAGGAGAAGTTCACATGCTGTCTTTTCCTTTATATTAGTATCTAACATGTTCTGTAACTTGGAAATCTAGAAATCTGAAATGGATCTGAGGACATTAGAAAGACACAAGTAAGCCAGAAGAAAGACAACTGAGAAATAGGCTGAGAAATAGGCTCAGATACAAGTTAACCTTTGAAAGTAGTATACATTATTTTTTATAAATGAACTTTACACCATCCATGCAGAAAGTACCTTTTATTATGATTGATTAGACATCACCTCTGTAGGTCTGATTCTCCTTTCATGTATCTGGGCATAAATCAGAAGAAATGCTATTGAAATTAAATTAGAATGGTGTAAAACTATTCTAAATACATAATCAGGCTGTAGAGGATCTAAAATTACTCCTGTTCACAAACTAGTAATCACTGTAAAAGAGTAGGGGAACAGATGGTTCATCTGAGATCTCAGACTATGGGATCCCTGAACTCACACATCTCCTTCCAACCCCTTGTTTGGATATTAAACAACAAGTTCCTTTTCATATTGTTTGAAAGTTTAAAAGTTAGTGGAAACACATACCAGTCAGCCAACATCATGACAACAGTGAGAATTTCCACTTCCATTTTTATTAGGGGGACGAGATAAATAGCTCTTTTGCTGCTTCTCTTTGGAGGATAAGGCACCCTTTTTGAGGGGTGTGGGTCTGTCTAGTTGCAGATTTGTGGTACCTCTGAGTTTGTGTTTTCTTTCTTCTTCTTCTTCTTCACTTTATTTTCTCTTTGCATCTGATTTGTCTTTTCTTTTTCTCAGCTGACTTATCACCCCTAGCAGTGTCACACAGATGGAGATACAAGTTTAAGGGTTATTTTATTAGCAGAATTCCACCAATCTGCTCCTCACTCTGTAGAGACCATATGGTGCCTCCTGTTGTGTGTCAAGCAGGAGATTAAGGTGGCATAAGGAACCCACATACTTTCATGAGCTTGTTACCCATACTGTGAGGAACAGTGTGTACTGGAAAGTCATCACTGCCAGTGGAACACCTCTCCCCTTTCCATGCATATGAGAAGGGAATAGGTAGACAGGAGTGGAGAATAGATGGAGCCTTAGCTCCTTCCCCATTTAACTGGCCAGTGCATCTAAATTGATAAGGCAGTGAAAGTAAGATGTAACAGAGGTTGGTGCAGCCCCCCTACAGTCCAAAGGGAAGCAAGGACCAGCTCCCTGTTTCTAAGGTAATGCATCTATGCACTGCACCTTATTCAAGGAATGTTGTAAAATTTCAGGCTTCATTTGTTGCTCAGTTAGTATGGTAATGGAAGCGAAACAAGCCACCAGGCTAATTTCCAGTATTGCTGGGGTTCCCAGCAATAGTGGCCTAAGAAAAACATATCGTTATACTAGAAACTCCATTTGTGGCATTACTGCTCAGGTGTCAGAGTACAAGGTCAATATTGTATCTGGGTCCTGTAAAGATGCCTTTGTAGGAGGCATTCAGGAATTTGTGCCAGAATGGTGTACTTCCACATTCCACCTAACTAACAGCTATGTCTTAGAGGCCACAGTTGAGCCTTTTGGGTTTACACAGTAAATTTGGATGTTAAATTTGTTTACAAAACCTTTCATTAGTTTGCCACAAATATCTCAAATTGTCACTTGCAGCAAGATACAGCACATGCTGCCAGCAAGTACAGACATTTTTATTCTATGGACAAGTTTCCAAATAACATTTCAAAATTTTGATACAGATTGAGAACAGAACAAAATCATCACATTTTTTTCTCATACTGGTTGTGTAACCCTGTCTCTTCTTCGATTGAGATATCCTACATCCAAGACCTGGAGTTTTTGCAACAGTTAGCAGCATCTTAATGCATATAAAACATTGCAAAGTTCCCAACTTTCAATTAAGTAATAGTTTTAGCACTTATGGGATCAATATTAGGGCAAAAGAAACTCTCTTTTGGCCCTTTGAATAAAAATAAATTTTCAAAGCTGTCAGTTACACATAATCTGCTCAAACACTTTAGAACCATTACCAATGTGAATATAAATCTCATTAATTACTTTTCCTTATCAAATTCTCTTATTTATGTTATTCTTGTAAAAAAGCATAGGCGCTAGGTGTGGGGACACTAAGTGAAACTGTGAATCTCTTAAAAAGAGTTTCAGCTGGAACTGCTGTGCATTCTAAAATTTTGAAAACCTCTATATTTATTTAAGTGCTCCAATGAGGTTTTGGGAGCTTAATGTAAGGCATCCATTTTGGAAAGTCTTCATCACAGTATCACAGCCTGACCCAGCTCTAACTGAAGTCATCAGGAGTTTTATCATTGACTTTCTTGGGAGCAAAATCCAACTCTTAGACTTGTGGGATGGGATTTTGAAAAATGTTCAGAATTGGCCTACCTCTGGTTCAACTGAAGTCAATGCTTCTACTGACTTCAGTGGGGAACTGAGCCCTTTTGAAAACGATACTTAGGATTTTCATTGCATTTGTTTTTCTCATTTACAGCTCTGGAACATATGTCTTTTACCAGCACAAATGAACCTTACAAATAGTGAACACCATTCATAACAAAAATAATCTAATGATAGTTTTTTTCTAACCAATGTTGTAACTCTAGGAATACAGTAAAAATCAATCATTTGGTATTTTATGGTATTTCATAGCAAGAAAACATTGATACTGTTGAGTAAAAAGAGAAACTTAAAAAATAAATATATACCCTAAACAACAATGGAGATGCATTCTAGTGTTGCAAGTCAGCAGTGCTGGATGCGTTCCGCAAACTACTCTACTCACCATAATAAATCTTAAAATGGACAAATATACTCTTCATTTGTATTTTACAAAGTATATTACCATAGTTTCTTTTTTTTCCATATATATGTATTTGTATTAGTAATGGTTGAGTGTTTCAGCTGGAGATTTGATTGTTCTTCATTACAAACAGAATCCTAATCTTGCAAGTTCAATTTAACAGATATAGGCTATGTCTACACTTGCACTTTTAAATCGTCTTAGTGTGTCTACACTTAAAATTAAAGTCGACTTAAAGGGGAACTTACAAAGTCTACCTAGAGCATCCATACTGCTCTAGGTCGACTTTGTGGGGCTAGGGGACCTTGGGCAGGTCCACGGGGGGACGGTGGCGGGGGGGGGCACTAAGGGACTAAACTGATGAGCCATTAAGGACATA
>ML685787.1:893310-904479 GCA_007922175.1 Pelusios castaneus
ACAGATAGAATATCCAATTCCTAACTTCTAATCCAAATAGAATTCCTAGACATAAACTATATAATAATTCCCAGCAAATTACTACCTTTCTATTGATACCAAACATGACATAGTTCCTATGGATTATAGAGCATTTATGAGATAGCCATTGAAAATAATATCATAAATGCTTCCCTAAATCCAGACAGCATCACACACAGGGCTCTGCCCTGCCCTTTGGGGGGCATGTCAGGCTCCCCCTGTGCTCTCCCCCCCTCCCCCAGCAGGGAGGGCAGTGGTGTAGTCCTGGGGTAGCCCTAAGTCGACTTAGGGCTACCTCATGTCTACACTGGCTTAATTCAACTTTAGAAAGTCGAATTAAGCCTTAGGTCAGTAAAAAGCAGGTTTAATAAAGTCGACTTAATTTTCATTAAGTCGACTTTATTTTCCTTAAGTCAACTTAAGTCAAGCTTAAATTGACTTAATTTGCCAGTGTAGACGCAGCCATACAGAGGTTGTCATTGAAGACTTGATCCAATCTCATTGAAGTCAATGGAAAAACCTTCATTGCCTTCAAAGAGGATTGGATCAAATCCCAGATCCTCAGTAATTACCTTACCAATGTATTTAATTTTACTGAAGCATTTGCTGTATTTCCTTCTTGATAAAGTAAATTATCCTAACATGGTAAAAGATGAATTTTCAATAGCCACCATTGTTCTAAGGACAAGCAGTGTTTGGTTTTCCTGGTCAAAAATCTCTCCACTACAATATTATAATGCCATAATATAATTTCATTGCATTGACTTACAAAAGTTAATAAGCCTATTGGGAAGAACTTGCACTGCAGGTGCTCATAAATGATAATTTTCACTGTTTGCATATGGGAAGGACCAGACAAAAATGACACTTAGCTCTGGAAACACTCATCCTGGGACAGCAGAGAAGAGTAAGTTCGCTGCTTCTTAGTAGCTGGGAAAGAAGAGTCCTTTGTTGTCCTTTGCAACTCCAGAACATGAGAAAATCTGATAGAATTATCAGAATTCAGGAATTGGACCTAAAACCATTTTAAAACAAGAAAACTAAGGTTTCTGAAACTGTTTCTAAGCATTAGCTCTCACTTAGGCTTAGTGTAAATGATACTTCATATCTTTAACAACATATTTAACACACATAAGATTAAACACAAAAATTTCCCTCTATCAAAAATGTTTTTCTTACCACAGACAAACCATAAGAGCTTTTCATTAAATAAATAATAAACATCTGCCTTAGATGCATTCATTTCCTAAACACTAAATCTCCCCACACAGGACAATACTGAGAAAACAGGCCTTCAAATGTACTCAGAGAGTCAAGAAGTCCATATTTTCAAATCAAGAAGAAAATAAATTACACCACCAAGATATTGTCACAGGGTAAAAAACAAAACAAAAAACCCTTTTCTACCAATCCATTACCTTTTTAAACCAGGAAGATACTCATTCATGACTTTCACTTCACTGCAACTGCCATGGAACCAATCAAGAAAAGGTAAATGCATAAGGAAATAGGGCTTGAACCTTTTAGGGCAAAAATCAGGAACTTATGAACTGCTGAAAAAGGTGTTAAGGTGGAGAGAGAATGTATTTGTCTTTCTAGAGTTAATTGAAATTCAGATTCTTTCCATAGAATACGTCAATCTTTCTGAGACTAGTATCAGATATCTATCTTTAACTATTTTTGTTACCCTATATTTGAGCACTATAAAATATTCTAATGGGACGCAAAGAGCCAGATGGGATGAGATACTAAATCAAGCAACAAATAGTTTATTCTATTGTTAATATGAAAAAGTAAATACTGACAGAGAAAAAAAGATATATTACAAAAGAAAAATATCCATTAAAATAATTTAACTCCATCATCTAACGGGTTTGGGAATAGGTTATAGTTAGAGTTAATCAAAAATCCAATTTTCCATTTTACTGGAAATTCTGACTTCTTTTTGTTGGTTTTTTTTGTTTGTTTGTTTGGTTGGTTGGTTTTTTTGTTCTAAACTGGAATGAAAACCTACATTTTTAAAACTTCCTGAGAAATGAAATTTTTGAAAACATTTTTGTTTGGTGACAAGTTCCAGAGGGGTAGCTGTGTTAGTCTGTATACAGCAAAAAACGAGAGTCCTGTGGCACCTTAAAGACTAACAAATTTCTTCGGGCATAAGCTTTCATGGGCTCCAACCCACTTCATCAGATTCAACTGAAGAAGTGGGTTGGAACCCACGAAAGCTTATGTCCGAAGAAATTTGTTTGTCTTTAAGGTGTCACAGGACTCTTGATTTTTGTTTGGGTTAATCTAAATGTTTTTGGTATTTTTTGTTTTCTAATAAAATAAAAATCTTTAATTCTGATTTTTAATTGTATATTATATTATGATTTGTAATATTATATAAATTAAAAATTAATTTCTAAATAAGTTATTTCTAAATGAGAAATGAAAACATTCCATTCTGATACTGCAGAAAGGGATCTGGGTGTAATAGTGGACCACAAGCTAAATATGAGTCAGCAGTGCAATACTGTTGCAAAAAAAGCAAACTCCATTCTGGGGTGTATTAACAGGAGTATTGTGAGTAAGACATGAGAAGTGATTCTTCCACTCTACTCTGCACTGATTAGACCTCAGCTTGAGTACTGTGTCCAGTTTTGGGTGCCTCATTTCAAAAAGGATGTGGAGAAACTGGAAAACGTCCAGAGAAGGGCAACAAAAATGATTAGAGGACAGGAATATTTGACCTATGAGGGAAGATTGAAAGAGGTGGGTTTGTTTAGTCTACAAAAATGGATACTGAGAGGGGTTATGATAACAGTTTTCAAAGACCTAAATGCTGTTATGAGGAACAAGGAGAAAAATTATTCTCCTTAATCACAGATGGTAGGACAAGAAGCAATGGGCTTAAACTACAGCAAAGGAGGTTCAGCCTAGACATTAGGAAAAAATTCCTAACTAACTGTCAGGATGATTAAACACTGGAATAAGTTGCCTCAGCAAGTTGTGGAATCTCCTACATTGTAGGTTTTTAAGAGCAAGTTAGACAAACATCTGTCAAGGATGGTTTAATGGGGGTACTTGGTCCTGCCATGTGAGTATAGGGAATTAGACTCTATGACCTGTCATGGTCCTTTCCAGTTTCTATGATAAAGACAAATTGAACATTTTTTACTCTATTGATATGTTTCATTTAATTTCTTTGTTTTTAATTAATATTGACATATTCTGTAAGAATCTTAGATTTTAACTAAATGGAATTTCCCAAATGAAAGACTATTCTGTCAGAAAGTTTTTGACTAACTTTTAATTCTGATGTGTTAACATATTTCATAGGTAAGTACTTTACATCAATCTTTAAGGGTTAGTTTTTCAAATTGGCTCAACTTTGCTCCCGGGGGTGTCCCAGGTGCCCACTGACTCCACAAAGGATAGAGTTAGACAGAGGTAATATTTCATCATATCATAAAATACATGTATTGAAATTCTGCAATATATATAGCTACTGCTCGCCACAACAATGATGAGCTTACAGCTTTTTTTCTAACTGCACAGGCTTTATGTTATTAAAGCTAATTATGTATTCTTTATCTCCCCTCTGAAATTTAAAAGAAAAATAAACAAAAAAACAAAAAAACCCCCAAAGAACAACAAAGGTTTCAGGGCAAAACCTTGCAAAGCACCTATAGTCTATACAAATTATACATAAACTAGCTTTTCAAATGTATCTTGGCTCTTAAAAGCATCCCATCACAAAAATATTTAGTAACTAGTACTGAATTAAATCAATTGTACTTCCCTATGACACTGATGAAGGAATTGTGTGCTGTGTTTTCATGACAAACACATAATTAGTGTACATGTAGTTAAGCTGATTATTTCATTCAGCACAAGGGACATTAGGGTTAGAACTATATAAAAGCCCAAATCACACTTCATGTTTCCCAAATACCAAGCATTGTGTCATCTAATCAAGATTTCATCAAATGTTTTATTAAACTCCATCATGCGAGTTTTGCTGAAGCCAGATGATCTCTTATTATCAAGCAGCACTAAATTACTTTCATTTTGGACTGAATTGCAATGAAACCCTTCCTAAAATACTAAAATTTAGAAGGTGTGTGTGTGTGTGTGGGGGGGGGGGGGGGACAGACTGTCAAAAATGAAAATGCAAAATTTCTGCAATGTTTTTACTTCAAAATGAAATAATGAGCAAGGGAATTCAAGGAATAAATGTTACCAATGAAAATTGTGCATAGACGATAATCCTTAGGATCTAAATTACAAACACTAATAAAAAAAAGCAGTTCACTTTTCTATATTAGAGAACCTAGTTACATATGAAATTACAGGACATAAATATTACAAAAATGGTCTTCTCTTATAGTGTAACTATTGATGATTTAATTCCATGATAATAAACATACACTGATTGCAAACCAGTGATGGAGTACACCATACATCATTAAAGGGTGCCCACATGAATTGTCACATTCATTATAGGTTACATTTATTTTGGATCAGTTATATTTAAATTATACAGCATAAATAAACCATCATCCCTAAGTGCATAAGGCAACTTCTAAGCAGTCGGGAGGATAGAAAGAAAACTTTAAGGACAGGTTACTTCAGGACTGTAGAATATGGGGTTCCTTCAGTCTTCTTCTGAAACATCCAATTCTGGACACTGTTAAAGACAGTACACTTCAGTAGATGAAACAGTGTGCTGAGCAATGATGGCAGGTTTTATGCCCCTAATATGACTACCATCCACCAGATATACTGGAGTGAAGTAAGAGCAGTCAACTAATTAATTATGAATTCTCCATGTCTTATTGTTAAGAGATTAATTACATATTTAAGGACTAAAATGTGCACCCCACATTTAAAATCATTGCATTCAATTTAATAAAATGTAATGTTCATTAAAAATAAATTTTGGAAACTTCCTTTAGAAATAAAACCTGCTGTAAACTTGCAGGGAATACCCGCTTCATAGTGCAACTGTTTTCACAAATTTGTATGAGCAAATAGCTAGATTTGCATCACTCATTTCATGCCAGTTCCATCTTTTGACAATAAAGCACTTTTAGGCTATGTCAACACTTGAAAAGTTAGGTCGACTTTATGAAGTCGACTTAATAAGGTTGACTTTAAGTCGACTTAAAGTGGACCTTATTAAGTTGACTTAACAAAAATCGACTTAACTTTTCAAGTGCAGACATGGCCCCTTTTTGGCCTTATTAAGTCAATTTAACATTTTAAATCGATTTATAAAGGTCCAACTAGGCACTACTCCGCATCTCCACTGGCTTAAGTCAACTTAAAAAAAGTTGACTTAAGCGCTAGTTCAAATTAAAACAATGTGTTATTAATTCGAACTAACTTTTCCTTAATTCGACTTAAGGAGCAGCTTTAGTTGAATTAAGGAAAGCCCAGAGTAGACGCAGAGTAAATTAAGTCAATTTAAGCATCCTTAAATCGACTTAATTTCTAAGAGTAGATGCACCCTTACTGTTGTGCACAGTTTCACATATTAGTCAGGTAAAATGACTTGTCTGCAAGCTTTGCCATATCTAATCCATGATATTCAGCTTGGCATATATAATTTATTACATTTTTATGGGAATGACACTGTTGTTCAATGCCCAGCTTCATCACAAGAAGGGAATAAAACTACTCTATCAAATTACTGGACTACTAAATGAGGGGGGGGGGTTGTTTTGTTTTTTTGTTGTTTGTTTGTTTATTTGTTTGTTACATAAAGTCTAAAGAAATTCTTCTGGACAACATATGGATGTGATAATTTATGTAGAGGTCCAGGACCATTTGTTCCTTTAGGAATTTTCTACTTCATTTTGTAATTATTTTGAATATATGAAGTTGTTGTAAACTGTGAAATTTAGCCTATTGCACAGTACCTATGTTTATTATTCAATGTAGTATATAGTTCCACAGATTATAAATCAGAATTGTTCTGTTAATTACTTCTGTATTTGGAAACTGTGTTTAAGCCTTGAGAAGAAGTGTCAGAATGAAATAGTTAATATATTTAGTTAGAAAGGCAAAATGCACATAGTACCATTCATACAAATATACCAAAATTAGCCACAATATAATAATAATATATAGGGATTACTTCACCATTATTGAAATACAGCCAGTTCCAGGATGTAACATGGTGTCCTTTCTAAACTGAACATAGGGAGATGACAGGAGAAAATAGCAAAGAAAGTTACTATTTTTAATGAGGAGGGAAATTTTTGTTAAACAAAATGTATTAAAAGTAGGCCAGGACACCGGAGAGTACTCTACAATGATGAAAACTACCATGGGATTATAGCAATCAAAGTTGGTAAGAATCTCAGTTTTACATTTTATTCAGAACATAAAGGGCCTGATTCTCCTCCCAGATGATTTTACATAGGAACCAGCAAAGAATTTACTGCTAGGTTTTTTTGACTTGTGTAAGTCAGAGAGGATCAGGTAATTGTGTTGATTCCAGGATATTAGAGAGATAAGGTGGGTGAGGTAATATGTTTTATTTTTCCAACTTCTGTTGGTGAGACAGACAAGTTTTGAACTTGCACAGTGCTCTTCATAAGGTTTGGGAAAGGGTGCCCACAGCTAAATACAAGGGTTTGTCTAAACTCAAAGCGCTGAAGTTGCACCATTGCAGTGCTTAGTGAAGATGCTATCTATGCCAACAGAAGACTTTCTTCTACTGGTGTTGGTACTCCATCTCTCTGAGAGCCAGTAGTTATGTTGATAGGCGGGGTTCTTCCATCGACATAGCACTGTCTACATTTGGGGTTAGGTCTGTATAAATATATCACACTGACATAAATTCCTAGCAGAGACCAAGCCCAAGATGGAACAGACTATTGAGCATAAGTAATTGAAACATATTTCAAGAGATCATTCAAGATGAAGTGGCCTGTTAACAGCCCTAGTCATATGGTGGGGGAGGGGCGGAGGTGTTAGTGAGTTATAGATTGTTGTAATAAGCCATAAATTCATTGTTACTATTCAGTCAATGACTTTAAGTATCTAGCAAAATTATGAAGTTAAGCTCCCAGGCCTGTTTTTTGAGAGTGTTGTGCAGATTTCTTTGAGGCTGAGGACCAAGAGGTTAGATAAATGAGCAAAGAAATCTAAACAGACCCATCCTATCTGGCCATGGCACTCTTCAGGAAGGAATTTCAGAATTCATACGAGCCAGACTCAAACCACTCACCACACACACACTATCAGCTTCCTCCAGGTCACAACCAACTCCCTCAACAAATTCCAAAACTTGAATAAACTCACTGAGAACAATACCCTTGCCACCATGGATGTCCCCTATCTATATACCATCATCCCTCACAATGATGGCATAGCTGCTTATTGCAACAATTTACAAGACAATGGACAATCCTCACATTATTCACCCCAAACTCATCCATTTCAGCTTCATGCATAATTTTACATTCAATAATAAATGCTTTGTCCAACCTAAGGGTGCAACCAGGTATATTAGGATGGTCTTCCAATATCCAAGCCTCTTCACAGGCCAATTTGAAGAAGTATTTTTGGACAAATGCATCACCTGATATACCTGAGATATATTGATGATATTTTCATCCTTTGGACAGAACACTTAAACTCCCTCATAGATTTCCACCACAATTTCAATAACCACCATCCATTAAGCTCTCTCTGGAACACTCCGACACCAGTATCAGCTTCCTGGACATCACAATCAACTTCAACAATAGAACTGTACAGACAACTACGTACAAGAAACCCACAAATCACACACTTACCTTTATAGATCCAGAAAATACCCAAAACCCATCCAGAAATCTGTTATCGACAGCATTCAGATAAAACAGCATATGCACTGAGAAGAAAGCCTGGGATTGACACATTAACAAACTCAAAACTCTTACACCAAGCAAAGACACTCTACTAGAGAAGTAGACTGCATCATGGAATGGCCACCCAAACAGCCAATGAGAACCTGCTTCAATAGAAAAATAAAAACCACCTCTGATCTTACATTCCTAGTTGTCATCTACCACCTCCCCACAATGTACCTGTCAGGATCAGTGGGTCCTACATATACCTATCACAACATGTGGAGTACCTCATCCAGTGCACTAAATGCACCAATAACAACTATTGGTGTGAAACCAAATAATCACTACACTCTTGAATAAACTCACACATGAAAATGATAAAAGACATAAACACCACATTGCCCGTGAGTGAATGCTTTACACAAAAGTGGCTAAGTCTACATTGGAAAAGTTAGCTTTTATGAAGTCGACTTAATAAGGTCGACTTTAAGTCGACTTAAAGTGGACCTTATTAAGTCGACTTAACTTTTCAAGTGTAGATGTGACCCCTTTTTGGCCTTATTAAGTCAACTTAATATTTTACGTCAACTTAAAAAGGTCCAACTAGGCACTACTCCACGTCTCCACTGGCTTAAGTTGATTTTAAAAAGTCGACTTAAGTGCTAGTTCAAATTAAAACAATGTGTTATTAATTCGAACTAAATTTTCCTTAATTTGATTTAAGGAGCAGCTTAAGTCGAATTAAGGAAAGGCCAGTGTAGACGAGGAGTAAATTAAATCGACTTAAGT
Source organism: Pelusios castaneus (assembly GCA_007922175.1). NCBI lineage: Eukaryota > Metazoa > Chordata > Testudines > Pelomedusidae > Pelusios > Pelusios castaneus. The sequence goes on from ML685787.1 coordinate 901,950, forward strand.
TGACTTAATTTGTAAGTGTAGGCGCACCCAGTGATTACTCTGTACCTGACCTCTCAGTTCTCATCCTCAAAGGAAACCTACACAACACATTCAAGAAATGATCCGGAAAAATTAAATTCATAATTTTGCTAGACACTAAAAACTACAGACTGACCAGAGACACTAGATTTATGGTTTATGACAACAATCTATAACCCACAGACAACACCTCGCCTTTCCTTCCTATGAGTGGAGGATTGTTAATGAGTCACGTCACTTGAATAACCCCTTGAAATATGTGTTAACTACTTATGCCAAACAATCTTCTCCATTTTTTGGTTTAGTTGTGACACTCTGTGTTCTACTCTATGCCAGTGTTTCTCAACTCTTAGTGGACCAGGGAATGCTCAAAGGTATTGATTTCTTTACGCGGAGTACATGATGAAAACTTTCTCGAAAAAGCTGGTATATGTTGGTTGTAATGTTCATAATTTCTGAATACTACACATCCCTGTGAAAACAATTCAGGAAACTGAATTAAATACAGTTTTAGGAATATAATATGTGTTTATTTCTGAAAAATAAATACATAATGATTATGCACATGAGCTAAAACTGAAAGTGATATTACTCAAGTTTTAAAGGGAAATTCGGTCTGTATGTTCAAACAAAGTTCATCTATTCTTGGAGTAAAGTTTATCAAAGACATTCTTATCGTGGAAGTAAGATTCAAACAATTTCAATGCCAGTAGTAACTGTGACAAGAAATTTAAAATTCACCAGCTATACCAAAGAAGCAAGGCGGAGGTGGATGTCGAAGCACACCTGGAAGCTTTGCTGCGGCTGAGGCAGTTTAAATCTCCCAGGCACACCTTGGCTCACGGTGGTGCCCTTTCCCCTCTCCCTACTCAGTTTCTCCACCAACAGGGGATAGGGGGATCAGAGCTGGTTGTGGAACACCTTCACTGTGTCCACAGAGCACCGGTGTTCCACAGAAAACCACTTGAGAAACAGTCGTTTACACTACACAGTTAGGTCAAAGAAGGTTGCTTACATCAACTAACTATGGAAGTGTCCACACCTAAACTTTCCTCCCTTTGACATAACTATCCCTCTAGGCCAACTTAATAACTCCACCTCCATGAGTGGTGTAGAGTAAAGGTTGACGTCATTACATCAATGCAATGTCAGTGTTGACACCTTGTGTAAGCTGTTAGTTTCAGGAGCCATCGCATAATGCCCCATATTGCCAGTACCATAGATACAAGTGTTCCTGGTGAAGACATTCACTGATGATACAAGGAACAAAGAGGAGACACACACAAAGAATGTAATTACTGTGGTAGTTGTATAACGACATAAATTAGGTCAATGTAATTTTGTAGTGTAATCATGGCCAGAGTAAATTTCCAGACCTGAAGAAGAAATCTGTGTAAACTCAAAAGTTTGTCTTTCTCACCAAAAGAAACTGGTCCAATAAAAGACATTACCTTACCACCTTATATGTCTTTGAATAAAACAGTTTCTAGTACCAGGGTGAGACCCCTCATGTGTGAGAGATTATGTAGCTCTAGTGTTTAATCTACACAGTTATTATAGCAGGGATTCCATGCCATTCATTAGTGGTACATCCATATTGTTCCTTGAGATAACATGAGTATGTAAAGCACTATACTATTCTCCATATTGTAAAGCCAGTGAATCTTCTCTTGCACTGATATAAAGTTTTCTTTAGGGAGTTATCTATTCCACTAAAACCTTTAAGTTTGCTATTGGTTGGAGAAGACTTTCAATCTTGTTAGATTTTCCTAAGTATTTCTGAACTTATTTTCACAGGTAGTTTAGACTAATACAACCCTAATGACAGATTTAAGTTTGGTAACACACATCCCAACAAATTACTATTCTTCTGAAGAATCAGGCATTGTTTGTATTCACTCTTTCCAGCTTATAAGAACACTTCTGTTTTGATGGCTTTCATCTGCACATATTGTACTTTACAGACATTTCTAACTTACAGGGGTTTTCTACTTAATAGCTTCTCTAAGAAGAAAATCAGAATGATTCAGACCTGACCTCAAAGAAATAAGTCCATAATGACTTCCTAAAGCAAGATGGCATGAAAAAAGGATAGTTCTAGGGTTATCCTTTCTGGAGTTAAGCCTTGTTTATGTAAGACTTTGAGCCATTTTAAAGTGATTTCAACATGATCAGAAATATTTCAGATGCTGTTCATGGATCAGTAAATATCACACAAACTACCCTGATTAAGATCATTTTATTCATTTTAATTCTTTTTTCCCATTCTGATTTTCAATACGTTATAATCCCTTTTATTATTTGTATAACCTCGCAGTGATGATGAGAGAGTTTGAACAATCCCTTTAGTTGAGGTCACAGAAAATGTGTGGGTTTTGTTGCAGACAGGAAAACAAAATCCACTTTGAAAGAACTACCGGTACTTTAAAATATGAATTTGTGAGGTGAAGTTTATAACAAGATTTCTTTCTTTCTTTCTTTCTTTCTTTCTTTCTTTCTTTCTTTCTTTCTT
>ML685787.1:904489-941833 GCA_007922175.1 Pelusios castaneus
CTTTCTTTCTTTCTTTCTTTCTTTCTTTCTTTCTTTCTTTCTTTCTTCAGTAGAATCATATCATGGTTATCCCAAATGAGGTAGTGATAAAAGGCCAAATCCAGGGACCAGTAAGAAGCAAGCTGGTTATCTCTGAAAGGTGCTGGAAAAGAATTCTACCACTCTCCTCTCCCTGTAACATTACACAGTTGCAGAATGACTCCACAGAGGTTGCATTAGCTGAGTAGCTGAAGTACACTTTGCCTTATTGATCGATTTCTGGTACAGGGTAGAAGACCAGAGAAACTCTTTACTGAGGAATCCCTTTGCCCCACCTTTAGCATACTGCTATGAGTCCTCCCAAATCTAGCTGCTTCCATCTTGTAGTGCTATGAGGACCTTTTCATCTATTGAAGTGCAGCTGACTTTATCCCCCCAAAGTATGGGACAGATTCTGTTGTGATTGACTTCGGTGGAGAAGGAACAAAACCTGTGGGAAGACTAGACAACCACTGCAATTATAATCAATGTGACTCACACTTTAAAAAATAATTTGAATTTAAAATCAAGAAACAAAAAATCTTTCTCCTTGTGCTGTCTCCAGTAAACATGAGAAGTAGGGTTAAACCTCCCCTATTTCACTCTCCAGAGTTCGTTAAAGAGCAAAAAGGTCTCATTTTCACTTGAACCTTTTTCTTTATTCTAGTGGAAGAGAAGACTGTTATAAGATTTGAAATGCACCAAAGACCCAATCCTGCATTGAGTGCAATGAGAATTACTTGCACAGAGAGTTTTCAAGATCAGAACCACAAAGAACTGAATTTGATCTTTTGGGGTGCAGGGAAATGTGGACAAAGAGAATGAAAAAAAGTCAACCTTTGTGAAGAAAAATTCAGAAAAGAAACTCTACCACTTATTTAAGCTCAAATAGATCTTTAAGACCATATTTAAGTTGCAAGGGAGAAGGACATCCTGCATTTAAAAAGACTTTCACTGGAACATCTCACTGGGAGCAGGGCACTAATTCTGCATATAGTCATGTCTTTCTTTTTTTCTTCAGAACTTCTAATTTTATTTCTAGAAAGATGAAAAAGATATGGTTAAAAAAACTGCAAGATGAAGGGCTATATTAAGTTAGATTCTGAGCTACTCCTATAAGGTAAAACAGCAAGAAACTTGCTTTAGCTGCCTGCTTAAAATGAGTTTACAACTGCTTGTGTTTCACAAAGCAGTCAGGATATACCAGTGAATCTGCCCAAAAGATCCTTAGAAATCAGCCACAGACATCCTCCTAATCACTACAGAAAAGACAGAGCACATTTCCTCTGCTGGAGCAATTTAAATTCTGCACAATAAGCACAATAAGCAGCCTAATGTATTGTTTAGAACTTGTCATGCATTCCAATTATACCTACTGTAAACTAGCTCTTGCTTTGATATTCTATTGTACTTATTTGTTTGGCTATTTCGGTCTCATGCAAGTTTATTTCACAACATATATTTAGTTATATCGCATCTTTTTCCACTTAAAGTAGAACAGATACTCAAATGGCTTCTCCCAAGAAAGAGATATATTATCATCACACTGAACAGAAGTGCACTGTTCATAATTCACCTGAGGTTTTCTATTTTGTTTTTGGTTTTTATCTGATTTAAACCTTTTCCAATCCACTCCTCTCAATTTCAATCAGATACAAATTACTTTTAAGCATGGGTTATAGATAGTATAATTTAAAGAGAAATGAATGGAAATACTAAAACTAAGAAGAACAAAGAAGGGGAATGATTTATATTCATTTAAAGAAATTGCAGCTTAACAGTTAGCATGAGAAGCTTAAAAGAAACAAAATGTATTTGATTTTAATGGATTCTTTATTGTTATTCGTAAAAATCATCAGTACACAATATTAATGTATTATTGATACCATTTCTCCCAATCCTCAAAGAAATAAGTTAAAAATGACCTTTTTCCAAGCCAAAATTTTCATATATATATATATATATATATATATATATAGGTCATTTTTAGCTTATTTCTTTGAGGATATATATAATATGGCTGTGAACTTGCATTCCTTGTGCACCCAACACATACAGTGAGAGCAACAGGAATTCAGAATTACAGCAGTAAATGTTATGTATACTTGTGAACACATATCCTTAGCAGGGGTAAAACTCTTCAACTCATGTCAATGGAGCTACATGAATTACACCAACTGAAGCAAAACCATGCAGGACAAGTTTATGCGTTATTTGTGTTGTTTATTTCTTGATCAGAATTTGGCTCAATAGACTTTATTTTCTTGTTTTAAAAATAGGGTTTTTACCAGTTTAAAATAGGAATAGCTTTACCCATTTAATGGTGTTAATAGCAGTGTAAAACTACTATTCTGTGAGTTGTTTATGTAGCCCAAGGTCCAGAGTGCTTCAACAGCAGCAGTGAGATCTACAAGTTCTGGACTACAAACTGCAGCATGTTGGGAGTACTTCCTGGCTCCTGGCAGCAAGCATCTCCTACCCTCCCCAGCAGGGAGTGTCTGCATGGACTGAAGCTGGGAGCATGTGGCACACAAGCAGGGAGGAGGCCAATGTAGTGTAATGCTGCTGTTGTGTCTCTTGCAGGTAGGACCAAAAGGGATTTAAAGAGCACCCTGAGAAGAACTGAAATGAGGCCAAAGGACAATGCGGGATTGTTTGTTTTGGGGTTCAGTTGTTGTGGGAGTTAGGATTGGTTTGTAATGGGGGTTTCATTATACAAAAGGAAGGGTCTCCTACCCTCCCCAGCAGGGAGTGTCTGCATGGACTGAAGCTGGGAGCATGTGGCACACAAGCAGGGAGGAGGCCAATGTAGTGTAATGCTGCTGTTGTGTCTCTTGCAGGTAGGACCAAAAGGGATTTAAAGAGCACCCTGAGAAGAACTGAAATGAGGCCAAAGGACAATGCGGGATTGTTTGTTTTGGGGTTCAGTTGTTGTGGGAGTTAGGATTGGTTTGTAATGGGGGTTTCATTATACAAAAGGAAGGGTCTCCTACCCTCCCCAGCAGGGAGTGTCTGCATGGACTGAAGCTGGGAGCATGTGGCACACAAGCAGGGAGGAGGCCAATGTAGTGTAATGCTGCTGTTGTGTCTCTTGCAGGTAGGACCAAAAGGGATTTAAAGAGCACCCTGAGAAGAACTGAAATGAGGCCAAAGGACAATGCGGGATTGTTTGTTTTGGGGTTCAGTTGTTGTGGGAGTTAGGATTGGTTTGTAATGGGGGTTTCATTATACAAAAGGAAGGGTCTCCTACCCTCCCCAGCAGGGAGTGTCTGCATGGACTGAAGCTGGGAGCATGTGGCACACAAGCAGGGAGGAGGCCAATGTAGTGTAATGCTGCTGTTGTGTCTCTTGCAGGTAGGACCAAAAGGGATTTAAAGAGCACCCTGAGAAGAACTGAAATGAGGCCAAAGGACAATGCGGGATTGTTTGTTTTGGGGTTCAGTTGTTGTGGGAGTTAGGATTGGTTTGTAATGGGGGTTTCATTATACAAAAGGAAGGGTCTCCTACCCTCCCCAGCAGGGAGTGTCTGCATGGACTGAAGCTGGGAGCATGTGGCACACAAGCAGGGAGGAGGCCAATGTAGTGTAATGCTGCTGTTGTGTCTCTTGCAGGTAGGACCAAAAGGGATTTAAAGAGCACCCTGAGAAGAACTGAAATGAGGCCAAAGGACAATGCGGGATTGTTTGTTTTGGGGTTCAGTTGTTGTGGGAGTTAGGATTGGTTTGTAATGGGGGTTTCATTATACAAAAGGAAGGGTCTCCTACCCTCCCCAGCAGGGAGTGTCTGCATGGACTGAAGCTGGGAGCATGTGGCAGACAAGCAGGGAGGAGGCCAATGGAGTGTAATGCTGCTGTTATGTCTCTTGCAGAATAAAACTGTGTTCCTGGGGAATTGGTCTGAGTGGCTATGTCTACACTTGCACTTTTAAGTCGACTTTAAGTCGACTTAACTAAGTCAGCTTTAAGTCGACTTAGTTAAGTCAACTTAGTGTGTCTACACTTAAAATTAAAGTCGACTTAAAGGGGAACTTATAAAGTCGACCTAGAGCGTCCACACTGGGTGCTTTAGGTCGACTTTGTGGGGCTAGGGGGACCTTGGGCAGGATCACAGTGGTGGTGGGGGGGGGGCGCCCCTTGTATGCAATGGGGCAAAGGGGGACAGGGATCCTGGCAGGGCAGAACCCTGTGTGTGATGCTGTCTGGATTTAGGGAAGCATTTATGATATTATTTTCAATGGATATCTCATAAATGCTATAATCCATAGGAACTATGTCATGTTTGGTATCAATAGAAAGGTAGTAATTTGCTGGGAATGATTATATAGTTTATGTCTAGGAATTCTATTTCGATTAGAAGTTAGGAATTCGGTGTTCTATCTATACTTTAACTTATGTGATTTTATGGGAACGCCCCAGACAGGATGTCACCAACCATTGTCTCCTTAATGTTTAGGAATTTTCCAGGTAGAATGGTCCCAGGGAGTAAACTGATGAGCCATTAAGGACACAATGCTTGTATTCCTTAATTTACCAGTGCAGATGCAGCCAGTGGGTCTGGTCTGAGTAAACACGCGCAAACACAATGCAGAGCACATAGAGGAGCCTCAGGCCTAGTTTCCCTAACCTGTGTACAAGGCCACCAGGGCAGGAGGGGCTACATTTATATATACTGTTATTTCCTTTTCTTGGCCTGTACTCTTCCCTTGGCCCAGGCGCTGCAGAATGGGTAGCAAAGGAGGCTCCTCTTTTTGAACAATATACCTGCTGGTGACTCCAACAAGCGAAGAAAATCTGTAACTAAAGGTGTAGTTTCATTCTCTGTTCTCATTACACCACCTGAGCAATGGGGTAGGAAATATATCCCTATGTTGTCTGTTTACTTTATATTATTACCTTTATTACTGTCAATATCTATATCAATCATAGAATCTTTTACATGAAGATTTTATATGTATGAAATGTTGCTGATCTATGAATATATAGCCTTGTTTAACATGTGTTTAGTACGGACCTAATTTTGAACCATTAACCATTTGGTGCATGAAAATAGAGTAATTCTGTTCTTTGGGAACAAAAGCAGATTTATATTCCTTGTATTTCTTTACATATTATAAAATTGTTCTAGTGTTATATTATTCCAGACACAATGTTCAGTGCTTTAACCACTGTCGCCATAGAGTAACTTCACTGAAGCCTGAGCAGACTTGTCATTCAATCTATTTCTCTCATACAACAGCTGTTACGTTCCTGGACAATCTTTGTGACTTTCAATGTGGATCTACTTTGCAATGGGAATAGCGCCTTCAAAAGTTGCTTTAACGTTCTCTGCTCTGATTCCTTTAGGTTTTGCTTCCTGCTTGTCATGAGCGCTGTGTGCTGTGACAATGAAAACCTTTATTGTTGGCCTCTGTACATTGGTTTGGGCAACAATCCAAGCATGTCAATCACACTATTCCTATCTAATCCCCCTGTTCCTGAGACTATTTCCTCACTTATGACCTACTTACTCATGGGAGAGGTCCCATTGACTTTGATTGGGCTACTTGTATAAATAAGCACTACTTATGTGACCAAAGATTTGCAGGTCTGTGCCCTTGTTTTTCTTGAAAAATCCTGGCTTGGATTTATACCCTTAAACATGACTAAGGCCCCAATCTAGCAAATCACTCTAAGCACATGAACAGTCTCTTTAAAGTCAACGAAACAGCTGATTTGGTTGAAGTTGTAAAGGTTGTGATGCTGGCTGGATTTAGGGGACCACTTATGTTATTTCATATCAATATTTCAAAATTGCAATAATCCGTATGAGATGTGACATGTTGGGTACCAATGGAAAGGTTATAATTTCCTAAGAATGATTCTATAGTTTATGTGTAGGTATATCTGTATTAGGAGTTATGAATATGTTTGTTATATGTATGTTCCGACTTGTGATGTGATTCTGGGAAACACCCCAGACAGGAAGTCTACAGCGATTGTCTCCTTAATGGCCCATTAAAGGAACCACAGGTACAGTGGGCCTAGGGACAGATCTGAATGAGTCACCAGGACTTGCCCATGTGACCCTAATCTCCTAATCTCCATTTTGTTTCTGTAAAACTCCACACACAGCCTGGAATAAGAGAGGATATATAAAAGCAGCTGCACCCACCCCCATTTTGTCTTTTAGTCTCAGCCAACACCTGCCTCTAGATCTATTAATCTGCAGCTGAAGCTGTGGAACAAAGGACTGAGACCCATCCAGGGAGTGGGTATATACCAGAGGAACTATACAAGCCTGAAAACTCCGAATTCTATCAAGGACTTGATTTACGTGGACTTCTAATCATTGTATATATGTGATTTGCTTTGACCCTTTAATAGTTCTCTTAGTTTGTTTCTTTCTTTTTAAATAATAAACCTTTAGTTTTAGTTATTAAAGGATTGGCTGGCAACGTGGTATTTTGTGTAAGATCCAAGCCTATATTGTTCTGGCCATGTGGCTGGCCCTTGGAATCAGAAGAACTCTTTTTTGGTAAAGAGCTTGGAGTTTTAAGAATCTTATCTCTTTACTAGACCCAGTGGCTGTTTGGGAATCAATGGCTGAAATGCAGTAAAGGGGGCTGTTTATATTTTATTGTGGCTTCCTGATAACCAGTGTGGAGAATCAGAAGCATTATTTGTGGTTGGTTGGGAGAAGTTTATCTTCAGGTAACCCACCAGTGCTGGGAGAATTTGATCTCATTTTGCAGCCTGCCCTGATCTTTGCATTTTCAAGTAGTTATCCCAGGGGGCCTGGATCACATAGATGTTTAAGTGTTTTGCTGGACTGGGCCCTAAATATATGTGTGTGTGTAATATTCCCTTCCCAGGGGGACAAGGTTCGAGGATTCAGCAGCAACAATCACCAAGACACAGATAACAGAATAAAGTGGATTTATTGACTAACAAACTACTTAGCGGGCCACCTATTACTCGTACCAATGAGATTACTGAAGTCAGAATTAAAGGTGCAAGATAAACAGTTTACGCCCCTTCAGCACTCGGGGATCCAGCAGCGAAGTCCGATTTAGGCCTGGGAGTGAGCTATTGTTATAGCCCATCACTCAGAGGGGCTGCATCTACACTGGTAAATTAAGTCGACTTAAGCTTGGCTTAAGTCGACTTAATGTGCCCTGCATCTACACTACACTTTGCTTAAGTCAACTTAAGGAAAATAAAGTCGACTTAATGAAAATTAAGTCGACTTTATTAAACCACCTTTCTACTCGACCTAAGGCTTAATTCGACTTTTTAAAGTCTAATTAAGCCAGTGTAGCCCTGGGGTAACCCTAAGTTGACTTAGGGCTACCCCAGGACTACACCAATGCCCTCCCTGCCGGGGGGGGCACAGGGGGAGCCTGGCATGCCCCCCAAAGGGCAGGGCATGTGGGCACAGTGTGACACTGTCTGGATTTAGGGAAGCATTTATGATATTATTTTCTATGGATATCTCATAAATGCTATAATCCATAGGAACTATGTCATGTTTGGTATCAATAGAAAGGTAGTAATGTGCTGGGAATGATTATATAGTTTATGTCTAGGAATTCTATTTTGATTAGAAGTTAAGAATTTGATGTTATATCCATACTTTAACTTGTGTCAATCTGGACAAATGTCTTAGAGGGGAGGGTGTGAACAACCATTGTCTCCTTAATGTTTAGGAATTTGCCAGGTGATATGATCCCAGGGAGTAAACTGATGAGCCATTCGTCACAAAGACTTCCATTTGCCTTACACTGCACTTAATTTATACCCTCTTTGATCCTCTATTCTGAATTTATCCGATTATGTGTTTGCTTTTGATAACGTGTTTGTCCCAGATACACACTATGGCAATCATACTTTTTTATTCCTTGTAATTATAAAAATAAAATTGAATTTTGTGAATGTGACAGCTCTTTATATTTACAGAAAAAAAATAGCTGGGCTGACAATATCTTCCTTTCTTATGTGTAAATGAATTAATAGGAAAGTTACTAAAATATTATTATGAAAATATTCTCCTGTAGTCTATTTCACTAATCACACACGCACGCACGCACACACGATAAGTTCCTAGGCACAGACTGTGGTAAGACAATAGTCAGAAAAAGTGTCTTTGTAAACCGTTGCTTAGGTGCTGCAAATACTTGCTCCTTATGCATCTTCTGAGTCATGTGTGTCCAGTTTACTGAGAAAAACACATTTATCTTCCTGTCAGCAAATGCAGAGCCAATATAGTTGCAGATGGGCAAGCTGTGTTCTATTCTGTCTCATCCATCATCAGCAGATTTGCCAGCTAAATTCTGATTCCAGAATCTTTATTGCTGGAGATGATGTTTGAAGCAGAAAGAAGACAGTTTGATTTTAAGATCCCAGGTTGCCCTGGCAGTCTCGACAGTTAGAAAGACTTAGGTTGGCTTGAAAACTGATTGAGCTAGCAATAAAAATCACAGAGAGGGACAATAAGTGGAAGAACAGGGGCTATATCCTTCGCATTTTTCTCATGTGACCAATCCAACTGAAGTATAAGAAGTGACTGGTGCACACAATGATTTTCATTATCTCGGTATGGGTGAAGGATAACACAAGTTGGGCTGGTGGGGGTGAGGCTAGCTTCTATAGAAATAAATCATAGTTTTCATATGCTAAATTCACTCCAGGGATAAATCATGTAAACTAGCACACAGGATGTTTTGGACAAACATCCCTGCACAAACCTTGTGAAGCCTCATTGTATCCAGCTTCTCCATTCAAAGCAATAAAACTACAACTGTTTCACTGACTCACTCACTGGGCACTTCCAGTGGCACAAGAAGGATTTTTCCATTAAAGAGCTTGATGTATTTTTTCTAAGAGCACTTTAAGATTATAAAACTTCAAACAATAGAAGGTGCAGGTCTCTGTGTACTAGGTGCAGTCCATGTGGAATTGTATGAAATTACACATGGAAAGAGGAGTGTAGCACGCATCTTATGAGAGAGAACCTTGAGAAGGGTTTGCAGAAATGAAAGGACGTTGACTCTGTCTAGTGCATGTCTTCTCCACCCTCCAAAGAGATAACAAATTCTGGCAGCCTGGGAGATAAGACTGTACTGGATGGATCAAGTGGCAGATGCAGAATTCCCAGAGGTTGAGGGCTTCTCGTCAAAGGGGAGAAGAGCGAGCTCCTCCCTGTCTATTGATATAAAACATTGTGGATGTATTGTCCTTCTGCACTGCCACCAACTTGCCTCCCAAATGATCCTGGAACGTCTAGCAGGCCAGGCGAACTGCTCTGAGTTCTTTGACATTTATGTGCAGCTGAATGTTGTTGAGAGCCCATAGGCTTTGAGTCCTGAGGTAGCCCAAAGAAGCATTCCTCTGTAGCACAGGGCATGGCTCACCTACCGGTGAATTCTCTGTATCTTAAAGTCCTTAAATCATGATTTAAGGAGATAAATAACTCAGTCATAGGTTAATGGCCTATTGCTGGAGTGGTTGGGTGAGGTTTTGAGGCCTGCATTTTGCAGTAGGTCAGACTATATGATGATACTGGTCCCTTCTGACCTTAGAGTCTATGACTATGTCTACACTTATCAAAATAAGTCAACTTTGCTAAGTTGACTTAACAAAGTTGACTTTAAGTCGACTTTGTTAAGTCAACTTAGCATGTCTACACTACAAAATTAAGTCAACTTAAAGTGGACCTTGCCAAATCAACTTAGAGCGTCCACACTGGATGCCTAAGTCAACTTGTAGGGGCTAGGTGCATCTGGGACTGGTCCATGGTGGCAGGAGGGGGGCACCCCTTGCAAAGTGCCAGGGGGCTCAGCATTTGCCCCATTGCACCTGGATACAATGGGGGCTGAGTAGGACAGGGACAGAGACAGGGTACAGGAGCAGGGTGGGCAGGGCTGTGTCCTGCCCTGTGGGTGGGCATGCCAGGCTCTGGCTGTGCCAGCCACCCTGGCATGGAGGTCAGTGGGGGAGCCCTGGGGCTCTTTAAGTCAATTTAAAGTCAATTTAGGGCTAATCTGTGTCCACACTGGTTAAATTGACTTAATAAAGTCAATTTAGCCAGTAAAGTCAACTTAAAACTAGGTTTAATAAAGTCGACTTTAAATTTCCTTAAGTCGATTTAAGGAAATTGTAGTATAGACAGATTAAATTAAGTCAATTTAAGAAGATTTAAGTTGACTTAATTTGTAAATGGAGACGCACCCTATGAGTCTATGAGGGGCTGAAGACTCAAAATCTGGCTTTATGATCTGCATTCTGTTACCTTGTTTGAGAAAATGGACCAATTCTGCCTTCAGATGTGAAATTGCAAGCAGAAGTTACTATTCTAAGTCAATATTAGTCCCTGAAAGTAATCACTATTGCCAAACACTGAGTTAAGCAGTTGTGTCATAAAATGATTATTAGTGGCAAAGGTAGGTTGAAAAAACGGGCTGAGTTCTGACTGCACTAGACAAGGAAGTGGGGGAGCTCTCTCTCTGACTTTAACAGCAGAGGGGAAGCTGTGCTCTCTCTTCCTTTAATCCTGAATACAGATAAAGAAAGATTACTGTAATACAAACTACCGACCATCAAACCTTTAGTGGACTCTCTCTCTCCATACTGTGTTGATGCAGCTGAGATTAGTGAATGCACTCTAGCTGGAACTCCTTGGTATAACAGAAAGGGGACTGCCAGAACAGCAATATCTGCTGGGCCCTTTTGCTTTGCTTTATGTTGTTACTGTATCTGGGCTCAGAGGCCTGAATAGGCATTCTTAGATATGGGCTTTTATAAATCTAAATAAGCACAGAGTGTATATAAGCAACATATAGAATCAGAATGTAGAATCAGATTGTACAATATATATTTGCCCTTTAATTTTTTTCTAAGCAGACAGTCCTTGTTTCTCTGTCACCTTTATCATGTTTTATCTGTGGCTGATGAAGAAAGAATTCTTGACAGAACACAGGAAGAAAAGTTTCTTCTTATCTAACAAATGGGAATAAAAAGAGTTCTTGACACTGGTCAAATGCTCTGAAAATGGGTTAGACACACTATATCTGATAACTTGTATTGAGTACGTACCTGAGAAAGACAAGCTTGAAATGTATGGATGAACAATCTCTTCAAACTCTGGGGAAAAATGTAACAAAATATGAAGTATGATTTGATTTGGCAAGAACTGGCCCTTCCTATCTTTCTGTATTTGTTAATTCAGTGCAATATTTGCATTCCCCTAATTTCTTACCCTTTCTTTCCAGTTTATTTTTGTGTTCTAATTCTAGTCTTTTGGACAAACTACTGTTTTTCTCTATTTTGCAGCAAATGTTACTGACATGTTCCCTTTCAAACACAATTCATAAATGAGATTAAAGTTCATGGACCCTTGCACTCATCCAGAACTCCACAAGGAAACAGGATTCTGGCTTCATGGATCTCATTCAAAGTTTGGGGCTTAAATTTGAATTTAAAACTTAGATTTTTTCAGGAGTCAATTAATGAACCCAAGCTTTTATAACCAAAAGAACTGAGAGGAAGGCTGTTATGGAAGTACGGAACTGGTCTTGATCCTTCAAGACCTGAGTTCAGGTTTCTGCTTTACTGCAGACTCCCTGTGATACATTACTAATGATTTAATCTTCCATTTACTTTCCCATCTGTTAAAAGAGAATAATACTTAGAGGGGTGCTTTAAGGATAAATGCATTGAAGACTGTGAAATACTCAGATACCATAGTGAATGGGACAATGTAAGTACTGTAGATTAAACTCCAGAAGAAAATCTTTCAAAATATAAACTACTTATTAGTTCTCATCTAATAATTACAATTGTTTCTTCTTTCATTCATCTATAAAGAAGTCCTTATTTATCCATCTTGAAAGATAAATGAAATAAATGCTATGGTCCAGCTTATACCTCTCTGCCCTCCTCAGATTTTAAAGTTGTTTTTTTGTGTCTGGTTCTTTGATTGATAAGCAAAAGATATGGCTGCTTATCTAAATTTAACTGTACTACCCTGGCATGGAAATTGGGCTGGAAATTACACAAGCCCAAGATGTCTGGTTTTGGCCAAGCTAGATAGTTTACAGCCTTTTTTCTCACAATGGAGTGTTACCTCAAATCCCACATGAAACCAGAGAGGAAGGATGGTCTAGTTCTAGTATTTAGGGACCAATCCTTGTATTTAGGAAACCAGGTTCAATCCCTTTCTTTGCTACAAATTTCCTGTATAACCCTAGGCATTTTGTTTTCTCTCTCTGTGCCTCCTGACAAATACATTAAAAATTACGAGATGCTCAGATACTTGGGTAACGGGGGTGATATAAATATCTCAGCTAGATAGATGATAGGCACCTGAATGAGTAAATCCTGTTCTGCTAGCATGGCAGTATACAACCATTTAATATAGGGATCACTCTTCTTTTGTTTACAGACATGCCAAATCTTGTGAACTGAATGCAAGAGATGCAATCTCTTAGTAAAATTAAGCCTTGCTACTGATCTAGTGCAGTGGTTCTCAACCTTTTGCAGGTCATAATGTGTCCTGACGGTGGTTGAGAATGGCTGCTCTAGTGAGAGAACTCTCAAATGTCAGGATTTTTTTTTCTTCTTTTTTAGCCATGGCACAAATGCATTTCCAGTCAAACAAAGCTTTTCCCCTTCCTAAAGGAAGGAATATGTTTTCTCCACATGGTTGTTAATTCCGGAAGTACTTCGAAAGACAATGAGAAAACATTTACATCTTAGATAAACAAAGCAATCAAGTTAACAAGACAGCAGCATGGCTGGACCACAGCAGGGAAGGGAAACTTCATCTGAGATGGGGTGGGAGAGGGCCACCTTCAAATAAGCAATTGAATCAATGGGGAAAAAAGTAATCTTGACATCTGAGAGCTCTAAAAGTGAAGCTTACTTTATTTAGAAATCCTGTCAGCCTCAGGTGATTGCTCCCCTGGTAGCCTGGGAAATGAGAGAGGTGACCCCCCTGCAGCTCTCTTTTCCTCTCCCTAGGCCTAGAGAGGGTAAAGACCCCTAAGAAGCAGAGGTAGGGGCTGAAGTAAGGAGAGTCAGGGTTGATGAGGTGAGAAGCTTATATTGATTGGGGTTCTGACTAGATGGGGTGAGTGCTGGAAGGGTGAACTGAAGGCCGTGGGTGTAAATTGGATAGGTGGATTGAACTGAGCCGGGGGCTGAATTGATAGGAGTTGGGAGGGGAGACAAGTATTGGGGGACGCGAAGACAGGATTAATTGCTGGGCAGGAGATGTGCAGATGTGGAGATGAGAGCTCCTGCAGCAAGGTCAATAAATCACCTTATCCAGGACACGTGGGAAGGAAGGCAACATGGATTGTCACGAGCACACATTCTGGGGATGGGCAGAGGGAATGAAAAAAATCAAGAGATTGACCTAAAAACACAATATTATGTTTTTTAAATGTCATCACTTTTGGGTCAATCTCATAATTTTGGGGATCTGACTCATGATATTTGATCTCTTGAAGTTGGCAATACAACAGTTATATATGTATATATATGTAACTCCATTTACTTCAGAGTCCTGTGGCACTTTTAAAGACTAACAGATTTATTTATCGCATGAGCTTTCGTGGGAGAAAATCCCACTTCTTCAAAGCGTCTGACGAAGTGGGATTTTTTCCCATGAAAGCTCATGCGATAAATAAATCTGTTAGTCTTTAAAAGTGCCACAGGACTCTGTTGTCTTTCTACAATAGACTACCATGGCTACCCCTTTGGAATTTGACTCCATTTACTTCATTAGAGTTGCTCCTCATTTAACTGTATGCAGTCATGTAACCCAGATGGAGTGCTGCCAGAGGGAGCTATATTGGCAAGGGGAGAAGCAGACCTAGCAAATATTGCCTGACCTACCTAGCATGTTAAATCAACAAAGTAGTTAAAACAGCAAATGGAACATATATTCTAACTTCAGACAACATTAAATCTATCCTGCAGCTTCTTTTACAAAGAAGCATCCATTAAAATCTCAAGTGTTACCAAGTCAGTAACAGTTTTAAGTGGTTCAGAGGCATAGATAATAAAATATTCTGATGTAGAACACTCTTTCCATTGGGGTTTTGTAGTATGAGAAAGGATTTACTTTGTTCTTCAATTTAGTCATTTTGAAAACAGTGGAAAATAAAGTCTGTCTAAACAAGATTAATTTTGATCACTAAACCAGAAAGGCTAGCAGTTTTGTAAAAATGATGCCTTACATTTTAGAAATGAAGATTTCTCATCTGAATCTCTTTAAACTTATTAATATTTACAGAATATTGATTTTGTAAAATGTTAAACAATTCTCACCATTGAATAGCTTAATATATTTTTAGTTTGATTCATAATTAAATTTAAGAATGTCTCGATATCCTACCTGTCTTTTGGAACAAAAATGCTCCCAAGTATGCTGTCCATTAGAGAACAGATGATTTTCTGTTTAGTCTGCTATTACTTACAGTATTTATTTTATGTTATTTTGGTAAACCTGTGTAGACATTACCACACCATACTGTAGCTATGTAGGATCTTCTAAATTCACAAACACAGATGGGTCCAGCTGAAGCCGAATTTCCAACACACCAGCAGACTTCTACTTGTTTAGAGTAGTCTTCATAATGGTTACATTTTTGCTCTTAATGGTAGTGATTCTGCTAGCACTTTTCAGTGTGAATGGGAAAGGTAACTAGAAAGGTAGGAGTGCCAGAAAACAATATAAAACATATTACATTATATTGAACTAGGCAGGAAAAAGGCTTTGGGTGTTTAAAAAGGTGGAAGGATTCTGTGTTTTTATTCATCCCACTATTTCAAAGTTCTGGAAGGGTATCATAAGGACATTTCCTATAGTTTTGAAACCAGTCCCTGCTTGGAAACTGAACCTCCTCCTTTTTGTCCTCATGGGACGACCTCTTTTTGGAGCTATAGATTCTTGCTCCCATCTGCACTTGTCTTTCAAATACCATTCTGGCAGCTTCTAGAAGGGATGGGAAATTGGAATCCTTATGGCAGACCCACTGTGACAATAAAACTTCTCAATGCTAAATAGCAATGGGATTACAGGAATACCCCTGATCCTGGTTCATACATTCTGGTTCACCAATAAACATCATGTAAGATCTTAAATGAAAGCCAGGATCACACTGGTCATTAATATAACTGAGAAATGCATGTACTAATATATGTAAGAAGTTATGTTGGGGATATTTCTCCATAGGCAGGAGTTGATATAGCTTGGTCCCAAGTTCAGCAGCATCCAACTCCTTCCTTCAACTGAGCTGGAGGCCCCGCCTCTTATACTTCCTCTCTGACCCCTCCACTTCCAGCAGAGGCAGGCACAGCCTGGCTCCACCCACCAGGGGGCAGGGAGTGGTTCCTCACTGTGAGCATCAAAGGGAAGCCACTCCGCTTCACTACACTAAGTTCATACCTAAGGTGCATTCTGAATTTCACCCTTCTGTACACCTGCCAGAGTTTTACACTAAACCATTAAAGCTTGGAGGAAGCAAACCTCTATTCCCTAGATTTGCACAAGGTTCTTGCTTTCTATCTGAACAGAATTGCACCCTTTCGGAAATCTCCAAGGTTGTTTGTTGCTATCACCATAAGAATGAAAGGGAATGCTAGTTCTTTCCAAAGACTCTGTAGATGGATATCATTTTGCATCTCCCTCTGCTATGACATTATGAAAGCCTCTCATCCTGAAACTGCCAGGGCCCATCCTACAAGAGCCCATATGATCTCACTAGCTTTGCTACAGGGAATCCCCCCCTCCCCCCGGAGATTTGCAGACCAGCCACATGAAGCTCTATGCACACTTTTACCAGGCATTTTATTCTGGTCCAAGCTTTGGCTGCAAATGCCTCCTTTAAATCAGCAGTTCTCCACTTTGAGGAACAGCTTACTTGCTTACATCCTTCTTCCCAATGAGCGCTACTTGGAAGTCACCCACAGTTAATATCCATAGGGACCACCATTTGAATCTGGGGGGAAAAAGATTATTTACCCTATAATAACAGGAGTTCTTCGAAATGTAGGTGCTTCCAATGTGCCCTCTTTTCCCATGGCTCAGGTC
Source organism: Pelusios castaneus (assembly GCA_007922175.1). Taxonomy (NCBI): domain Eukaryota; kingdom Metazoa; phylum Chordata; order Testudines; family Pelomedusidae; genus Pelusios; species Pelusios castaneus. The sequence continues at coordinate 920,582 of ML685787.1, forward strand.
AACCTGTCTCATGCAAGAGTCAGAACTTCAGGATGGATTGTCCATGCTACGCTATGTCCTCAACTAGAAGCAGGAGATGCAAGTGGAGGCATAGATCAATGGACATTGTATTGAAGAAATTCTAAGTGATAGGCTCATGATATGCGTGGTAACACAGTGAATACCCAGAGGGAAGACACATTTTGAAGATCTCCAGTTACTGTGAGGTAAGTAACCTTCCTTTTTGCTGCATTTAAGGCTGTTGATGATAGTGCAGAGGGAAGCAGCATATATCTGTAGAATCATAAAAGATATGAGGACTCTTTCTTGCATAATAAGGGTCAGCACTTGCATAATGTCAGCATTATGCCATCAATTTGAAGTCCTAAATAAAGAATGTTTCTACAGCCTAAATGTAAACCTAGTAGAATATATACATATTTCTCAAAACCAGTCTTATGTACTCTTCATTTTTGTTATGTTCAGTGTACTATATCCAGAAACCAGTGCAGCTTTGAGGCATCTATTATATGTTGTCCCTGGACACAAAGAAATTTAGACACATTTATCTGAAAGATCATGAATCAACAAAAAATGAAAATGAAAGAAAAGTATTTTGCAGTTCTGAGAAAGCAACAGTAGATTGAAATGAATATTAAAGAGTAAATCATCAACTCAAATATACCTAATCCTTCACTACTCAGAAGGAAAGCAGGACAGTTATGTTTACCCTGCAAAATACTTTATAGCTCTTTTATAATGAGAAATTCATTCTAACTCTGATTCTGAGGTATTATTTATATAATCCTTAAAAAAAAAGTAGTTATTTCTAACCAGACTGAAAATTTACGTATAGATGCTAAGCTTATCAGAATGTAATTCAATATTACTTTTTTTAAAGGAAGAAGCAACTATATGTTAGCTTTTCTAATACAAGTCCAGATAATCTTGTGTCCTGGTGTCAATCCTAAATAAGATTGAACTGCATAAAACTTTGCATTTTTCTTTTAAATCAACATGGTTAATATTACTATAATATATACCATACAATACTTCTTTAAGTTTGTGATACAGGAAAAAATTCTGAATCAAAGCAAAGTTAATTGCATGTAATAAATGACTGACACCATTGCTTAACAGAATTCAAGGCTTTAGCACCTGTTCCTACATTCTAAGGTGACGAGTACCTCCTTTTAAAGTATGGAGTAGTCTCAATTAAGGACCTTTTAACATCAGGTCCTTATCCTCTAAAACTTTTAGAGAAATAATTTATTCCAGCATCCAGTACTCCTCCACCCTGAACTTGGTCTCAAACCAGCCACTCAGGATCTCATAAGTAGCATAGGCAGATTCCCTTTGCAGACAGGTCATCCCATGTGAGCAGAGTATTTGCAGGTTAAATCCCAATATTATAGCACTATTTGAAACTGCACATTGAACCTCGGAAAGTACAGGACAGATCCAAAGTCCATTGAAGACAATTAAAAAACTTTCCATTGTTTCTCAAAAGTTTGGAATCAGACTCTATGTATTGATTTATTTATTTATATATTACAGTAGTGACTAGAGGTCCCAGTTGAGATCAGGACCCAGTTATGCCAGTAGCAGATAGTCCATGTCCTGAACAGCTGGATCTGGTTCACTATCCCAATATTTCAACAATTGTTTTTATCCCAAATCATGGTGAAAAGTCAATATACCAATTTTTTTAATGAAACAGAAAGTTCTGAAAGTTCAACATGGAACTGTGTCCACATTTGCTATCCCAGTGCCTCACAGGAGTACTAGTTTAAGTTTCTCATTTCTCCTGTTTTGGTTGGGCTCCACAGCCTGCATCTCTCATACCTCATCATGGTTATGGGACTCCCCTGATGCACCATGGCGGTACAACCCATGGTCAGATTGTGGTACACCACAGGATATATAATTCAGTGAGACAGCCTAGCACATAGGGAAGAATGAGGGCATGAGAAATTTGAAATAAAACTTCTATGAGGCAGCAGAACACGGCAGGCAGGCACAGATTACTGTCAAACTGACTTAAAAGAAAATATTTTGATTTGATTTAATAAATCAAAATGTTTCCATTCAGGTTGATCCAACCCAAAGCCAAGTAATTTGTTGAGCATTTCTCCAGGGAAAATTAAAGAAATTGAGGAATTAAATAAAAAATCAAGATATTAAGATAGAAAATTAATAACCAGTTTGACTCTTCACTATGATTCACTGAACTAGCTGTATAAATAAAATGAGAAGGATTTCATCCAGAACATATGTACTATATGTAAATTTGCTCATACAGAATATTTCATCATTTCATAAGTAATCAAGTCATTATATTCCTGAAAGCTATTAACATTTATTTCACAGTGATATTTGAGAAACCAGTTTCCCCTATACTTATCATCAGAAATGCTAAGTAGTTCTGGTATTTTAAATGCCCAGTTTGTTAACAAATGCAGACAGACTTTTCAAATAAATATTCCTTACTTGAAAATCAAAAACAGAAGGCCAAACAACAGAGCTATGACTTTTTTATATTTATTATTAATGTTATTGTTAGATTACCTGTGGGACAGGGATGCAGCTTGTGTATAACTGGCCTACAACTACCTATTGGGATGATTTGGAAAATTAATAGTTGCTCATTTCATACAAGACTAAATGGAGAATTTGGTATGGATAATGCCCAAGATTGCCATTGATTTTCCAAGAACTATTACGCTAAGGGATCTAAGTTAATGGTTTTCAGTCCACATGTAGAAAACTGTGTCTCTCTTTAATACTTTAGAGTGAAACTATAATGATCTTACAAGGATTTCATAGATCAAGAGAACAGTTCACTTCATACTACATTTCCAAAGTTTCTCTTATTCAAACAGATTAGTGCTACTGAGTTATTCCTGTAAATATCAGGAAATTATATAGTCTGTCAAATTTAACTAATAATTGTATTATTAATTTTAACAGAATATTGAAACTGAAATATTGAAAATACATGCATTCACATCTTGGCAGCCTCTAAAAAATTATAAAGAGGCATGACTTTCTTTCACACATTTACAGATAGAAACTCAGGATTATCTCTGTTTGTGCTTTTTCAGCACAACAAACTTGAACTGAGATTAGATAGATAGATAGATAGATAGATAGATAGATAGATAGATCCTATTCATAGAATTGTAGAATATAAGGGCTGGAAAGGACCTCAGGAGGTCATCTAGTCCAACCCCCTGCTAAAAGCAGGACTACTCCCACTAAATGATCCCAGGCAGGGTTTTGTCTGACCAGGCCTTAAAAGCTTCCAAAGATGGAGATTCCACCACCTCCCTAGGTAACCCAGTCCAATACTTCATCACCCTCCTAGTGAGAAAGATTTTCCTAATATCCAACCTAAAACTCCCCAGCTGCAACTTGAAACCATTGCTCCTTGTTCTGTGCTCTGTCACCACTGAGAATAGTCTAACTCCCTCCTCTTTGGAGCACCCCTTCAAGGAGTTGAAGGGGCCTATCAAACAAGGGTTAAAGTAAGGGGGAATGCACCAGAATGCAGTTCCAGGGCCCACAAATTTATGGGACCAGAGTTCCAGGGCCCCCCAAAATAGAAAAATCTAGCGGAATGCATGTTCCACCCTACCTGGCTGCTGGCAGGTCCTACGCCCCACCATCGTTAATCACAATACTTATTCTGTTATGCATTGTTTGCTAGTTTGTGACAATAATTGCTATAGACATAAACGCCATATACAATTATAAATATTTTTATGGAGTGATAACCGATGCATGTGGTACTGAGAAGTGGTTGCAAACGCCTACCTGGGCTGGGGCCCGCACATTCATGAAAGGGGCCCAGACAATACGGGAAGGGGGCCCGGAGATTAGGAGGGTTCTGGGGCCCATCAAATTATACTTTAACCACTGCTATCAAATCCTTGCTTAGTCTTCCCATGGGACTAAAGAGAGCTGAGAATTCAGCCAAGACACGGTTAGGTTCCAGTTCCTCCTCCAGACATAACGAAGTCACTGAAGGATGTTGCCCCTCAGGAAGGCTGAGCCACCAATAACCTGAATAATATCAGTGTTTGCCCCAGCCAAATCCATCCCATTTGTAAAGGACCCTGGTTGTGCTTTGTATATTCTTGAGTTAGATTAATTAGGAAAACACCAACACGTGTGGGCTCTGGCAGCTTCCATGTGACTCTTGTTAATTATGCTATTAAGCCAAATATTAAAACCAAATATTTCCTCTGATCTGTCATTTTGACTCTTTCAATCTCAGTCTTCACAGAAACCTGGGCTATGTCTACACTTGTAAATTTAAGTCGACTTTTGCTAAGTTGACTTAACTAAGTTGACTTTAGCTAAGTCAACTTAGCATCTCCACACTTAAATTTAAAGTCAACTTAGGGGGGAACTTACAAAGTCGACCTAGAGCAGGCACACTGGATGACTAGGTCGACTTCTAGGGGCTAGGGGGACCTTGGGCAGGTCCACAGTAGCGGGGGGGGGCACCCCTTGCTCAGTGCCAGGGGGCTCAGCCTTTGCCCCATTGTACCTAGGTACAAGGGGCAAAAGGGGGACAGGGACCCTGGCAGGGCATAGGGGCAGGGTGGGCAGGGCATTGCCCTGCCCTGTGGGGGGGCATGCCAGGCTCCCCTTGTGCCACCCCCCTGGCAGGGAGGGCAGTGGGGGAGTCCTGGAGTAGCCTTAAATCGACTTAGGGCTACTCCAGGTCTACACTGGCTTAAGTCGACTTTAGGAAGTTGACTTAAGCCTAAAGTCGAACTAAAAGCAGGTTTAATAAAGTCGACTTAATTTTCATTAAGTCGACTTTATTTTGCTTAAGTCGACTTAAGGAAATTGTAGTGTAGATGCGGATTAAATTAAGTCGACTTAAGCAAGCTTAAATCGACTTAATTTCTAAGTGTAGACGCACCCATTGAGAGTCAAATGCATCAAAAGGGCATCATTCTTCTTCATATGCCAACATTCATAAACAGAAACTATGAAATAATACCAAAAGATATGCAATCTAACTATTTAATGTTTTCCCATGTTCTCTGCTGTAACTGTCCTATGGTTGGGGAAAATATAGCAAACAACCCCATAATCTTCATTAAATATGGGCTGTTAAGTATATACTGAATAGATTTATACAGTTACAATAAGCAGCCATTTCATTCTTTGTTAATCTCTTACTATAAACCACTACTGACACTTAAGAAGAAACTGAATAACTGATTATTCAAGGAGATACATCAGTTTAGCAATTTCTCATTTTACTAAACAGATTTTATCACTTGCAACCTATTAAATGCATGGTGAGCAGCATAAAGCAGGACTATATTTTTTAGTGCTCACATTTTTACAAAATCCTTGCAAAGAGCAATCACCCCTAATTCAGTGGTAAGGGAACTATAAAAGACTAAAACTCATGCAGTGTCTTTCAGAAAATGGGTATACATTGAAGGACAAGTATTCATTTCAGCACATTGGCAAGTAACTAGATAGTGTGATGAGTAGAACTAGTTGAAAATTTTCTAACAAAATATTTCGGGGGGGGTTTGGGTCAAAAAATAGAGAATCATTAAAACCAAAACTATACACGAGAAACTATTCAATGAATCTCCCATTTCAAAATATGTTTGAAAGAAATTTTCAAAATCGGGACATTTTGACATTTTCAAAATGAAACATTCAATTTTTTAAACTACTTTCTTTTTTTAAATTTTAATTTATACCAAAAGAACTGTTACAAACAGATACAGGCCACTAGCCAAAAGTTTTGAAATTATTAAAGCAAAAATTTCAATTAACCAATCCGATTTTTTTCAGGTTATCATTTTGCAAAAATGTTCAAGATTTTGATTTTTCATCCTGAGTCAGGATGGGGAAAAAAATTTCAAAATCTCAAAAACTCTTGTTGAACAAAGAAACCAGTTATGACCCCACTCTACTGACAAGAATGTAATCATCCAGGTGAAAGGAATTATTCCCTAGTCCAAAGAATGGCAGTAAAGCCATTTCCTCATTGCTATCAGTTACCCACTGTGGTCAGTATATTCCCTTTTTCCATCAGTCCTGCTGCTCATATAACAGAATGACAACAGCTTTGCACTCACAACTCTTTAAGCTAATAAAACATAACAGTCAAATCCCTATATATTGTCAAAGATTGCACAGGGCATTAGCTATGAAACTCCACTAAAGTCAACAGAGAAGTCTTAAATGAGCAAATCCCATAGTGATATGAAACTGCAGGTGTTGGAATCAGGTCACTTTTCACACTTAGTATCAACAAGAAGATGGCTGAGGCTTAGTTCTATATTCAAGTATTGGAACAAATACTGTGTTGGGTGTTTGCCTGGAAAAGTTCTGAATCCTTAAACATATATCTAAATGTATTCGGTCTTTGAAGAAGAATTCAACAAAATAATGAATCATTCCATCATCTTTTTGTGAAATGTGCTAAAACACTCACAGGCAGTGTATTCAATCCACCAACTCAATAGTATTCAACAGTATCAAAAGAAAATGTCCAGTTTGACCTGAAAGTGGAAAAAAAAATATCAAAGTCTGCTAGGTTTATGAGGAGTCAAGCAGACCTTGCTACCTTTTTAGTTGACATGTCACTAGGGCTCCGTCTACACTGGTAAATTAAGTCGACTTAAGCTTGCTTAGGTCGACTTAATTTACCCTGCGTCTACACTACACTTTCCTTAAGTCAACTTAAGCAGCTTGCTTAAGTCGACTTAAGGAAAATAGAGTCGACTTAATGAAAATTAAGTCGACTTTATTAAACCTCCCTGAAATTCGACCCAGTGCTTAAGTTGACTTCCTAGAGTTGACTTAAGCCAGTGTAGATGCAGGGTAGCCCAAGGTCGCCTTAAATGGCTGCCAGGGCTCCCTTCTCTGCTCACTGACCTTCTTCCCAGGGTTCTGGGACAGGGAACCCTGGACTGGCCAATCACGGGGCAGGACACAGCCCTGCCCCCCCCCCCTCAAGCTCAGAGCTGCCCAGACCTGCCTCAGACACACAGCATGGCTGAGCAGGGCAGCCAGCGGTGCAGGCGTGCCCCATCATGGAGCCATGCTTTAATCCTGGCTCTCATCGCCATCTGGGGGGATGAGTCTGTGACCCCCAGGCTGCAGGGCAGCCAGAGAAACAGGGAGGTGTACTCCTCCATCTCTCAGGCCCTGAGGACTAGGCCTGCTCCCAGGCACCGTCACCTCCACCACCCAACCACCCACCCATGACCGCCCCCACACCCCTACACTCCCGTCACCCCCTACCCCCAAACCAGTAAAAGAAACAAAGAAACATATATTGGGGTCAAGGCTCTTTATTTAGGGGATAATGGGGGATGGGAGGTGCGGGGCTTGGGGGGTGTGAAGACAGTCGAGGGAGGTGGGGGGGAGGGATGGGCTAATGGGAGGGACTCTCTTCTGTACCTCTTCCCAGCAGTGCCCACGCCGTCGAGCCGGAGGACACCTGGCGTCCCAGCAGGCCCCATCCGGGCTCGGATGCAGAGGAGGCCGCACTTACGGGACGAGATCCTGGAGGACATTGTCCGTGCCAGCGAGCGGGCGGAGGTGCGCATCGCTGCTAGACACCAGGAGGACCAGGCCCAGCGCAGGGTCGAGCAGGGGCTGCTCGAGCGTATGGTCGACCTGCTCGAGCACCAGACCCAGGCTGTGGAGCTCCTGGAGGGGAGCCTGCTCCCCCAGGGCCCCGTCCTGCGCCCCAGAGGTGGCCCCCCTCAGCGCTGACCCAGGACCCGTGGTGGATGCCAGTAGGCGAGTGCCTTGCCGTCTGGAGGCCATGGCCTGTGTCCCCTTCCCCTGACCTCCCGCTTTCCCCCCCACCCCATCCCTCCCCCCCACCTCCCTCAACTGTCTTCACACCCCCCAAGCCCCGCACCTTCCCCAGCCAGCCAACATAGATATTCTGAAAGACCCCGCGGTGGTCCACCAGTGCCTGCAGGACGATGGAGTGGTAGCCCTTCCGGTTGATCTAATCCCTGGCACGGTGTTCCGGGGCTTGAATGGGGATGTGTGTGGCGTCCAGAATGCCCACACAGTTCGGGAAGCCCAGCCCGGCGAGGCCCTCCAGGAGGTCAGGCAGGTTGCCCTGGGTGACGACTCGGGCTAGCAGGACGCGGTTAATCGCCCTGCAGACCTCCCTGACGGTGGTCCCCACAGTGGCCTTCCCAACCCTGAACTGCCAGCTGACGGAGCGGTACAAGTCCGGGGTTGCCAGCTTCCAAAGGGCAATGGCCACGGGCAGGGCGGGTCGCAGCCGGGTGTCTATTTGCTGCAGAACCGGTGTGAGCTCACGGACCAGCTCGAGGAAGGTCCCCTTGCTCACCTGCAGGTTCTGCAGCCACTGTGCATCATCCCAGGTGGTGAGAACGACTCTCTCCCACCAGTCAGTGCTGGCTGCACATGCCCAGAGGCGGCGAGGCACGGCACGCACCTCGCTGCATGCAGCAGCCGGGCCAGCCATATGGGAGTCAGCCTGGCATCTGCCTCTCTGCTGCTGGCTGACAGGCGGTTCCTGCTCCAAAATACCATCAACACCCCGACCAGTAGCTGCCAGGTGCTGCGCAGCTGCCTCAGAAGTCGCAGGAGGAGAGGAGCTGGGTCCCTGTCCTGCTCAGGCTCCATTTTGTGAGGCACACCGGGGAAGGTGCTGTGCTCACTTCCTCTTTTCTGGGACTGGCCGGGGGAGTGGGAACACTTCCTGACTGCCACAGGCCACACTTCCCATCATGCACCACTCCTAGTCCCCCTAGCTCCAGCCAGTGGACCTAGGCATCAAGTGGAGGCGCTCTAGGTCGACTTTGCTAGGTCCCCTTTAAGTCGACTTAATTTTATAGTGTAGACGCACTAAGTCGACTTAACTAAGTTAACCTTAGTTAAGTCGACTTCAAATTACAAGTGTAGACATAGCCTCGGACCCTAAAATTGTAAGGTGTAGTTGAATTAATTTACAAGCATATCTTTCAAGAAAGAAGCAGTGTATTCTGACAGCATATCTGGCTTTTCTCCCATTCTTTGGTAACTTTTACTTTCATTTTAACTCTCAAAAGTCTTTTGCTTTCAGTAAAACAATTATCTGTCAAGTGTCATAAGTGTAAATTTTAGCTTTCTTCATTACAGAAAGCATTACTTGATAAACAAATTTAGAGGAAACACTGGCCAACAGATTTTTAGAGGCCTCAACTCAGTCTTCAGATTGGCATATATAGTTTTGCATATTTACATTTTTAAACAGACATTTTTGCTTATGCAACGGATTGTCATATACCCTTAGCTAGATAGTCATGTTTGCTCCTATTCTGCTCCCTCACCTCTTTCTCCTCTCTTTTTCCTTTTTCCCCCATCCCTCCTTCCTATGACCCATTTTCCCTGGCTTGACCCCTTTCTTCTCCTCCCTCTGCTCTTTGCTTTGAATAGATCATTGTTGCATTGTGGAATTTGGATATCACAGCTGTTTCCCTCTCCAGTCTTCTTCTTCTTTTTTTTCTCTTCTTCTGTTCCATCCCTTCTCTTATTTTGTAAATCTTTGTTTTGTAGGATGTAACATCCTCCCAAGTGGAGTGACACCTCAGAAACATTATAGTTAAATTTGCTACTTGTCATCCTTCTCATTCTTTTTGATTTTCTCCCTTTCATGGTTTTTCTTCATTCTTAATGAGTTCATAAAAATGCAAATTATTCTGTGTTTTTACAGCTCCTAATACAACAAAATCCTGGCCCATAACGGGGCTAAGTGCAATAAAATAATAATAATAATAATAATAGCTTAAACTTCTGAACATATTTATTTATTAGAAATAACTGAATGAGAGCAGAATGATCACAAAAAATAGAAATTATTTTCTATAGCCCTTGAATGACATTTTCCATATATCATTTCCTGGTTACAAAGAACTTCAAATTTCTCACAAATTCATCTTTTCACTTCACTATTGTCTCTCATACGCAGAAGTTAATTTCTTAATTTCATCTCCACTGCCCTATTGTCATGGGCTGATTTTATTATATAGGTGGGGAAGCATAGACTCCCCAAAAGTCTTTCCCATAGCTCCCCAAAAATCTTTCTTTGCCCCTTTCTTGCTGGGAAAGCATTAGGCATGGTATGCAAAAGCATTTTTCCTTGTTCTCTGTAGGGCTCAATGGAAGAATTTGTGACACGATAAATTTTCAGTAGGTGATGTCACCATTAATCAGCCCTGACCAAAAGTTAACTCTGTGTATAATCAAAACAGAGCTGGTACTGATCAAGGACATACCTTGCTCCAACCAAGTGGCAGAAGGGAGTTCCTGAAGCCTTCTCCTGCTGCCTCCCACCTGCCAGAGCCTTTCACTGACATGTGTAGCTGCACACCACAGCATGGAGGCAGAGCTTTTCACTGCTGTGTCTAGTTACAGGTTCTTTATATGACCCACCAGTAATGTGAACTGGAGATGTAGAGCCTATATCTTCCTATGAAATTAAGTATCCATGACCAAATATAATATACTAGCTGCAACTGCAATAGAGTCATACACAGAAGGACTGTTGTTCCATGATGTGATGCTGGTCTTCATACATTCTCCAAATCACATTGACCTTTTAGCTGCAAATTTACGTCGCAAACCCACACCCATTTTACTGTCCATTATCCCTCCAAGCTCTCTTTCATCAGTGTTGGTTTTCAGGTTACTGTCTCTCTTTTGTTTCATATCAGTGTGCCTTAGATATACCAGTATGTAATCACTTGCATTTTTCCAAGCTGCAGCCCCATTTTAATTTTGGCCCATGTTCCTACTTCCTGCAGTTCCCTTTGTCTTTCTCTGAAGTCACTGACATTTGCAAAAACTCTCAATTTAGTACTATCTGCAAATGTAATTACTCTGCTTGCCCCCTCTTCAAGACCATTAATGAGCACATTAAATAAGACCAGGCATAACAGTGATCCCAGACATACCCCACTGCACATTGCTGTACATTGTATTCTGCTACCTCTTTGCTCCTCATTACCCTCTTTGCTGTCCTTCAGTCAGTTTTCAGTCCATGTTTTTTATAGCTAATAAAATCTACATTAATTCTGCAAGTGTTTGAAAGACACTACCACATACTGTAAAATCAGCATATATTTTACTCACAAAATACATTTCCTATCCCTTTCATGCACTCGTTTTATTACTGTACATGAAAAACAATCTAGTTTGTCATTTTGTCAAGTTCTGAAGGAGTAGCCATGTAGTCTAATGCAGAGAAACAAACAAAGTCCTGTGACACTTTTAAAGACTAACAGATTTATTTATCGAATGAGCTTTCGTGGTAGAAAATCCCACCTCGTCAGATGCTTCTCCCACGAAAGCTCATGTGATAAATAAATCTGTTAGTCTTTAAAAGTGCCACAGAATTCTGTTTGTTTCTCTAGTTTGTCATTGTTTATTCTCTATAGAATGTTTAGAGCTCCTGGTTCTCTTATCCTATAGATATTCACATAAAGGTATACCGCCAAAGACCTTATTTAGCTGCATGGAGGAGCACTCCTCAATCCCATACATAGCCCTGTCCAGATTATGACTCCATCCATGAGAGAAAGAGAGAGAGAGAGAGTAGCAGCTACTCTCCTGATACTCCCCACTGCAAGTAAGTGAGTAGGGAGAGAGCAGAAAAAGATGAGGAGTGGCAGGAGCCCAGGCTCAGCCCTTTTCTGCTTTCAGTAGAATGCAGGGTCCCCATATAAAGAGGGAAAGGTACACTTGACCAGGACCCAGAGGCCCAGCCCAGGCTGCAACCCACTTTACCAAGGAGCCTGTGCTATAAGCTTGTACTGGTCCAGAAAAAAATTATACATGGTCCCTGATAGAATGCCAGGCATGCCCCAGGTGCCTCTTCACAAGAAAGAATGAAGCCACTTACACCTTCCCCAGGGCAAAGAAGGAAGCAGATCAGGCTCACTCACCACAGTGACCGGGCTGGCAGTGGTGCAAATTTCTCCACCACAGTTGCGGGGCCCGGCCAGCAACAGGCAAATGAAGCCAAAAGTGAAGCAGCATCAGAGCCTCTGCTCCACCTGCAGATTGGGTGAGTGGGCAGGCCTGTTTTTCATGCATGTGGGTCCTGGCCCACCCTATGGCTATGACCTTGCTCTGATCCGTTTCTATTGGGGAAGGCAGGGGAAGGGTGCAGCTTCAAGTTCTGCACCTCCTGCAGGACATAAAGTTACAAACTGGATCATAGATTTTTTCTTTTCACTATTTTACAAAGGATCAGGTTACATTTCTGGGGCTTAGGTAACAAACTTTTTCTTTGGAATGATCAGTAGAACATTTGCTTTTATCTGGTACTTTCCCAATTCACTATGGCTTTTAAAAAACAATTGTGAGTGGTTCAGTAAGTTCATTAACTAATTCCCTGAACACCCTAGGATATGTGTTCTAAATCATTAGTATCTTCTAATTCTCCAAAGCTCGTTTTCATTATTTTTCTAGCACTAACACTTTTTTCCCCTTTTTTAAAAGGCACATTGTACAAAAGCATCTTATTATCTCACTCGTTTCTGAGGTGTCATCCTTTCCTCATTTATTAATGAGCTGACTTCCTCTCATGTTTCTCTTCCCTCTTGTTAGATCTGTAGACACCTTCCTCACTCCCCCATCCTATTTAGCTGGCATCGATTCTGTCATTTTTATTGTCTAGAAACCTTCCCAGTCTTTGTATGTTCCGGCTTATTTGATTGTCTCAGCCCTTTCCAATTCCAGCTTAGTGGCAGGCTTTTTAAGCCACAGATTTTTGAGCATTTCCTTTTCAAACCCATGTCAATTGCTTCTTGCATCTTTATTTTTTTCAGAGAAATTTAGTTTGCTGCACATTATCTGTATTCTTCCTCCATTTGACTATCCTGAGCCATCAGCTACTGAAGTCAGTGGAGGGAACTCCACTGACATCCATGGGAGTAAGATCAGGCCCTAAATTTCATAATAGTCTCAATTTTGCTAAATATAACACTTCTGTACAACTTCATTCTGGGAAAAAAATTCTGACTTTGCTGAATTCAAGCTGCTTGTGGTCAAACCACTACAGTTATAACATTTTCAGCTAATCCTCCTGGATCAGGACAATTCAATTCTCCACTTTCTGGAACATAATATTGCCCCCATGTGTTGATACATGTTCATCTGTGTTTTTTTTTTAATCAAAGAAATGCACTGTTACCCCATGATAAGTAAGGTTTTGTGTAGCCAGGGAGCTGCTTCAGAATTTCTGTATTCTGTCCTTAAGTCCTAGGATTCTGCACCAGTGACCCACTTTTCCTTTCCTTTTCTTTCCTTATGTTCTTGGTCAAAGAATTTCATTACCCTCCTAATGATCGAAATACAGTTTACTGTCTTAGTAAATATAATACTTCGATATGCTGCCTAAAGCCATCATTTCTCTTTCTCTTCCTTTTTTATATCTATTATACAGGTTGTACCATGTAATTTTGATATGAAAATCATGATAATCATCCAAATTTCAGAGAAGATCATATTCTCAACATCACGTTATTGATTACTAATATTATTATTTATGCATTACAGTAGCCCCTAATGACCATCGGATGAATTTCCCATTATGCCGGGAGCTATACATACACACAGCAAGAGACAATACCTACTCTGAAAAGCTGTTAATTAAAATAGGCAAGACAAAGAACTAAGAGAAAAGAAACACTTATTTCCTTATTTTGCAGATGAGGAGATGAATAACAGAAAAAATTAGGACACACACACACACACACACACACACACACACACACACACACACACAGGGATTCTGTGAGACACCTGTGAACTAAATCCAAATCATCTTATAAGTAGTATAGTTCCTTAACCACAAGGCCAGCCTTCCTCCTGAAAATGTTTTGTTTGCTCTTCATACCCTCTGTATTTGAATGTAAACTTGAGCTGGGCAAAGGAAGAAGCAGTGTTTGGACCCAGATTCAGATCTGGACTAAGGTCAAGATACATTTTACAGTCTGACTGAGGATATATCTACACTGCTGGGGCTGCGAGGACTGATACAGTGAGATAGATTGAGCAGGCTGTGAAGACCTACACAATTCCATAAACTCTCCAGTCAACATCATAAACCCATTCCCTTCCCAAAAACAGCAAGCTGTACTGACCAGAGGGTGTCTCCTATTGATGCAGCACAGTATGGCAATGTAAGTAAGCCAATGGGAGATATGCAGGCTATGTTATGTAGCTTGCGTATCTCCCGGTGACTGCTGGCGGCAGTGTAGACGAGGCCCAAGTCTTGATAGGGTTTGGACTGATAGCTTCAAAATCTCACAAAATACTGATTAGATTGGGACTTTAAAAAAAAAAGTTGGAAACTGTCTGAGATTAACTGTTCTTCTGTGATTTCCACTTTTTTCCACTGAACCATTGCAAAAACTACCACCCAATGGGAATTACAAAGTAAGACCATTCTCAGCTTCACTTGACTTGGAATCATGGAGCTCATTTTGAATGTAGGTATTTAAAACAAAACATCCTTGAAATCCAAAGGGCATTAGGAGTTCCAGTTTTGGTCCATCTTTAGAACACTTAAGAACCACAATACTCTGTTTTTCTTCTTTAGTCTCATTAACATATATTACAGAACAAATCTAATTTCTAATCTATTTGTCTGTTGGATTTACATTCTAGGTTAATGGGGTTAAAATAAAGTTTCCCTTATCCCATATTATTTATGGGAGCTTAGAGCCATCCTTATAAATTCTGCAGGTTTTTAACCCAAGAATGAGGTACCTTCTCTACACAAGTGTAAAGTACTACACAAAGTCACTCTCTGTGGCACCAAACATTTTAATAGTCCATGAATTCCAAACCTACTGCCTATTCACATCAGGAAAAACCTTTACAGCTTTGTCCTGGTCTTCCATGCTCTCTGGGCCCAGCAGAGTAGCAGTAGTTCTGTTTTGTAGTTTGCTAATAGCTTTAAAAAGGAAAATTAAATGTCAACAGGCAAAAAGGCCAAAACCTGGGACAACTGGTGCTCACTAACAGATCCTCTGGGGTTTAGTTGTACCTATTATTGGGCCTTTCTTTCTACTGGCAATTCTACAATAAATTATATGAGATCTTAAATTAAGATAATGTTAAGGTTCTTTAGTCACTGTCTAGTCCAGATAAACACAGCAAAGGTGGAATAATAAAAAAAAATCTTGAATTCAAATCCTCAGGTTTTTTGGATTTTACCAGAGAAGCAAAAATAAGTTCTTCCTATTGAAAGCTTTAGTTATCTTGAACCATACTTATCCTATTGTTTGTAGACAGAAGCATAAAATTCATTTTTTAAAAGTAGCAGTTAAATACATTTTCAATTAAAATGATGGGTATTATGAAATATTTTAGTAGAAATAGAACATTATTCCTTATTATTTTAGCTGTTCCTTCCTGTGAGATTTATTTAAGAATGTATAGCTTTTGAATTCTCTCTCTTTTGAAAGCTTTAGAGTTCATATCCTAGTTATTTTTCATCTGGATTATTTTAATGGTCACTTTACTATTCTGCTTCCACAATCTAATGTTCATAATCTCTTTATATACTACCTGTCCAATCTGCTGTTGTTCTTGTTAATCCCATATGAAGATGCTACGTCTATGTGTGCAGTGGTCCCTCCTGAGAGTATTAAGTATTGAATTGTCGGTTTGGTGTTTAAGGCTTTTAAACTTAATCTTCTCTATTCTGATGAGAAATCATTCTGGTGTATACTGTACCTTGACCTTTACACTCCGATGATGATCTCCGTCTATTTCTTCCATCCTTCCATTTCTAAGCGCCAAGTTTTTGACCACCTGCCTTCATGTCAGTGGGAACCCTTTCCAACTGACAACCCTACAGATTATGCTTTTAGCTTTCAAACTTCACTGAAGTTACAAGGATACATTCTTATTCCTTTGATTTCAATTTGATTGGGGTTTGGCCCTTTTTATATAGCAGTTCTAATTAAAAAGCCAACTTTTACCAAATGCACAATGATAGCTGAAGTTCTAAGGAAAATATCTAAGGTGTCACAAACTACTTTTGAAAAACCTGGCTGTTGGATATAGTGGGAATTGAGGGCATGATATGTTTCATAGTAGGAGTCAACACCATGCAAGACTGAGCTCTTGAAATCTTAATGCTGCCTTTTGACTTCAGAAGCATTGTTGTTGTAACTAGCAGCACTGACACAAACAGACAACTTCTTGCAAAAACTTAAGAAGTAGAGGCAGATAAGTTCTAAGGAAAAAAACAATCCAACTTTCTTGCAGTGATTCATAATGATGAAGAAAGAAGGAAATGAAAGTGGCACAGATCTTCTGTATGAGCAGATATGTTCCTAAATAGAACTTTAAATAAATTGCAAGGGATGTGAGTGGAACTTCTGTTGTTCTTATCATTAAAGTACCAGGATGTTCCACTTAAATTATTAATCAAAATACAGATAACAGACCCAGTTTCCAAATCCTCAGTCAGGATATTTTACATAGGATTTTTGTCTAAGTCAGGACCACAAGAAAATATTTAGACTTACATTTCTAATCTCCTCTGGCTCTGATCCTGCACTGATCTGCATGTTGGCAAAGGGAGATAGGGTGTGCTGTATGTAATGAGACCACAGGTCCCTAACATGCAACGTTTGTACTATGGAACATAATGGGGAGAAAGAGAATGTAATGTGAAAGCAGAGTGAGAGTGGCTCAGGGAGGGATACCTCATTGTCTGATCCAGGGCCTCAAACAGGTGGACAGTAGATATTTTATTTTAAAAAAAGTAGTTTCTTCTGCTCATTTATAGGGCTAACCAGAGATGTGCATCCGAGGCAGCCAGTGGGAGCAGGAAGTGGAGTTAAGCTGCTACTATTTCTGGTGCATATTTGTCCTTGGCCAGTCATTCTTCCCTACTCATAGACCAAAAAGGAACATTTCTTTCAGACTTGTCAAAATAGTGCATTAGTTTGGCTCCACCTAAATTCAATTAAAACCTCTGTGTGAAGCTTTAACTGATATAGATTCCCCTGACCCCATACTGAATTAAATATTGCTAGATACACCACCATCAATGGGGATTTTTTTTTCATTGCAAAGATAATCAAAGTTTGCAGTACACATACTGTACCTACTAACATTTTGCATTTCTGATCCAACAACTTTTCCTTCCATACATATTGATGTACATTTTCCAAAAAAATAATTTCAACTCTTCTGTAGGACTTCATCGTGTGAATAGTTTTCAGAAAGAACGTCAGCCTTATTTCATTTTCTTTGGCTAAGATACAAAATGTAGGTCCTGACCATTTATAGCCCGTAAAATATCCCTGACATTTTTTGCAGAAGCAGGAGTGTTAATAGTTAAAAACAAATATAGACGAATTCCAAATGTGGGTGATCACATTCCTCCTATACCACATTGCCCCCACAGTCTCAGTTGGAGAAGTGTAATTGCCAGCTCAGCACACTGTTGTCTATTTTTCCTGTAGCTAAAAAGATCTTGTTGATACAGAGTGCCTGACATGTTCCACCTTGTTTCTGCAGTGAGTGAGTGATCCCGGAGTACTACACAGCATTGGTATGACTGGGGGCTTGGCAGCTGAAATATTTGCTGAAGTATAAGTGGCTGCTATTGTGCTTGTAAAGACCTTCCCGATTCATTTTCATGCATTAGGAATCAGTATGCAGCAGACCATGCCACCCGTCCATTTCAAATACATGTTATTCCAATGTTAACTCTCACAATTTGATTGAGAGGCTCAAGGTATTTGGTGGTTTTCTAAAGCTCCACCCACTAAAATCAAGAGATTACACAAGAATCTCAGTTTTAATTTTAAAAGATGTTTCTAATTTTTATGGCTGCAGAGAAAAGTTTTGAATACCAAAGCAGTTGTACGATAAAGACTAAGAAACCAGAAAGCAAATAAAAAAGAACCCAACATATATTATCATTTTAGATCTAGAACATAAGAATGGACAAATTGAGTCAGACAAAGGGTCCCTCTAGCCCAATCCTATTGTCCAAAGTGGCCAGTGCCAGATGCTTATGAGGGAATAAACAGAACAGGACAATTTTACTGAATACATCACCAGCTAGCCAGTCCCAGTTTCTAGCAGTCAGAGCTGCAGGAACATACTAAGCATGAGGTTCTGTCCTGACCATCTCAGCTAATAGACATTGATGGACCTCTCCTTTGTGAAATTACCTAATTCTTTTTTGAACACAATTTTGAACATAGTTTTCCCTGGTTATAAGTTCCACAGGTTGCCTGTGCGTTGTGTGAAAAAGTGCTTCCTTACGTTTGTTTTAAGCCTGCTGCCTATTAATATAATTGAGTGACCTCTGGTTCTCAAGTAATATGATGGGGAAATAACGCTTCCTTATTCACTTTCCCCACACCATTTATGGTTTCAAAGACATCTAGCATGTTTCCCCCTTAGTTGTCTCTTTTCTAAACTGAACAATCCCTGTCTTTTTAATATCTCCTCATAAAGAAGATCTTCCATAATCCGAATAATTGTTGTTGCCCTTCTCTATATTCTTTCAATGCTAATGTATATTTTTTTAAGATGGGGTAGCCAGAACTGCACTTAGTATTCGAGGTGTTACCATACCATGGGTTTGTATAATGGCGTGAGATTTTTTGTTGTATTATCTATCCCTTTATTAATGGTTCCTAACATTCTGTTAGTCATTTTTTTACTGCTGCTGTACACTGAGCAGATATATTCAGAGAACTATCTATGATCATGCCAAGATCTCCATCTTGAGTGGTTACAGCTAATTCAGACCCCATCATTTTGTATGTATAGCTGGGATTAAGTTTTCCTTTGTGCACTACTTTGCACTTATCAACGTACAATTTGAACAACATAGGTGTGAATACAGATGCCACAGGGACCTCGCTGTTTACCAATTTTCATTTATTCCTCAACTTCGTTTCTTACCTTTTAACCAGTTACTGATCCATGAAAGGACCTACTCTCTTCTAACATGACTGCTTATTTTGCTTAAGAGCTTTTGGTTTGGGACCATTCCAAGGACTTCTTGAAAGTTCAAATATTCTATATCAACTGGATCACCTTTGTTCACATGCTTGTTGACACCCTCAGAGCAGTCTAACAGACTGATGAGGCACATTTTTAAAAACCGCATTGGTTCACCCCCAACATATCGTGTTCATCAATGTGCCTGATTGTTCTGTTCCTTACTATAGTTTGAATCAATTTGCCCGGTACTGAAGTTAGGCTTTCTGGCCAGTAATTACCAGAGTAGCCCCCCCACTAAATAAAAAATAAATAAATAAATAAATAGAAAAATCAGCATACATTAGCTATCCATGTACATTGGGCTGATTAGAGTAATAGGGTACATAACCTAGCAGTTACATAGCACAGTTAGTAGTTCTACAATTTCGTATTTGACTCCATTCAGAACTCTTGGGTGAATATCATCTGGTCCTGGTGACTTATTACTGTTTAATTTATCAATTTGTTCTAAAATCTCTTCTATTGACGCCTTAAACCCAGAAGTTCCTCAGATTTCTCACCTAATAAGAATGTTTCAGATGTAGGAAACTCCCTCACATCACTCTGTCTGGAGTGAGGTCTGATGCAATGAATTCATTTAGCTTCTTCACAATGGCTTTTTCTTCCTTGAATGCTTCTTTAGTTTCCCCACTAATTGTTTTCTAAGTTTTCCACTTCTAACACTAAAATCAAATTTTCTGTTACATTTTGTGTCTTTTGCTAGTTGTTGGTCAAATTCTTTGTTGATCTGCCTAATTACACATGACTTACCAGCCTTTATGCTCCTTTCTATTTTCCTTAAAAGACTCTGACTTCCATTTCTAAAAGATGACTTTTTGCCTCATGGTTTTTAGGCCATTCTCATGATTTTTAGGTACCATTACATGATTTGTGAATCATTGGAGCTAGCACACCTGGAAATCTGAATTTGGAATTAAATTAAATGGGGCATCTTGATGGGAATACAGTAAGAGAATAGTATATTTTGATATATGTTGTCATTGTTTTCTCTTCTCTAGCTTACTAGAAGAAGATGATCTCACTTCTTCCTATGTCTAATCATCAGTGTTAGATTTTCAAATTTAAATTCCTTTCCTAGTCTAATTATTATTCTATATCTCATGCTGGTGAAGCCATATGCCTGTTGTCTTATTTGGATTAATTCCAATAACATTATAGATTTATTTTATTTAAATACTCTGATACTAATCCAGAAGTATGATCAAGGTGAACTCAGAATAGCTCAGGAGAACAGGACAAATGTGGCTTTATGTCACATTTGCAGCTCACAGATCCTGAAGTCAGCTAGGGACCAATATAAATCACTCCCATGGAGAATCAGCTGGAGACCCTGGATTCAGTCTTCAAAAGGACTCTCAGCAAAGATTGTTCAGAGTTATCCTCCCCACATTCAAGTGCTACTGAAAACAAAAGTACTGGGTTGTATTAAGTATTAACCTTATAAATCTCATGATAAAAGAAACAAAATAAATACTATATATTTATAATATGATGTGGCTATTTTGTAAACCCACATTCACCATTTCACAGCTTTCTTTCCACAACACATAAACAAGAAAAAAAAATAAAAGAATTTAAACAGAGCAGTCTCCACAGAAACACTGTGAGAAAGAAACTTAAGTGTTCCCAAAGTTTAGGTGGAGTTCACCTGAATCTCAGTTATAGTCTCTCTTCATCAAGTCCAAAGGCTTGGGTTGAAAGCAGCAGCTCCTTCTTCTTTGTTTGTAGGAATCTTCAACTGGTATCTATGCAGATCCTTCCTCCTCTGCTGGAATCACTGTTAGCCAGTCGGCTTACTGATTAACCAACACTCAGGGTATGTGGCTCCTTACCACGCAATAAAGCCAATTGACTACACACGATCAATTTCTCTGTTGTGCGGCAACACCCTCTTGCCGCGCAACAGTTAAACCACTCAAAACCAGAGTGGTAGCATTATCGCGGAACAGCTGTTCCACGGTAGTGCTCATGTGTACTTATTTTGCGCAATAGACAGCCTCCGGAAATGTCCCTGAGTGCCAATGGAGGCCACTCTGGGACATTAGAGCTGTCAAATATGTCAATTTCACTGCTCTAGCAGAGCAGTGAAATTGAGTATTTTTGGGAGCTGCCCGGTTTGGCAGCTCCCCTGGACTGAGCTAGGGGGCTGGCCCGAACCGGCTGCCCACACTGGTTCGAGCCAGCCCCCCAGCTCAG
>ML685787.1:942233-973644 GCA_007922175.1 Pelusios castaneus
GCTCTGCCGGAGCTTCTGCCACCACCCAATTCCCCAGCTGAGTCGGCTGTCAGCAGGAGCTGCGGTTCTTAAGCGCCGCGGCTCCTGCTGACACCCGGAACCCGGGAGCTGTGCTGGGGGGCTGGCTCGAATCAGAGCCAGCCCCCCAGCACAGTCCAGGGGTTCGGATGACAGCGGCGGCTGGCAACGCAGCCCCCCCTGCCACCGGAAGCCCTGCAGCTGGGCTAGGGGGCTGGCTGTGGGCAGTGCATGGTGGGACAGGTGCCCACCATGCACTGCTCTTCTATCGCAAAGGAGCATTCACACGGTGAATGCTCCTTTGCTAAAGAAACAGCACGTGTATACACAAGAAAGCGCTATATTTATAGCGCTTTCCTTGTCCCGCAATAACTTATTGCGGGACAAGTGTTCTCGTGTGTACATAGCCTCAGTTAACATAGATAAAGAAACTCTGCTGCAAAATGCCTTAGAGTTAGGGAGAAAACAGCTTGATGTCTGCTCCTGGCTCAGCTTCTCCGTGTTGCGCATTGAGTGAACAGACAAGCTCTTCTAATGCAACTCCTCTGGCTGCTTGCTCTCAGGTATCTGATCTGCTCCCAGCAGCAGTAGGAAACCTTGTGGAGCATGCTCAAAGCTACCACACCAATTTCCAGAAACTTCTGGCTCTAGACAGCTAAATCTGCCTAAGAACAGTGTCCCAGCCCCAATAGATCTCTTAAAGTGCTACTCTTCATTAGGCACATGGGTTATATTTATCCTACACTCATAAAAGATTAAGGTTGGAAGGGAACCTCTGGAAGTCATCTAGTACAACACCCTGCTCAAAGCAGGACCAACCCCAACTAAATCATCTCAGCCAGGGCTTTGTCAAGCCTCATCTTAAAAACCTCTAAGGCTGGAGATTCCACCACCTCCCTACATAACCAATTCCATTGCTTCACCGCCCTTCTGTTGAAAAAGTTTTTCTAATATCCAACCTAGACGTCCCCCACTAGAACTTGAGACCTTTGCTCCCATGACCTTAAGTGGCAATCCAAGCAATTGGAATCATGGATGACTCGGAGTGCTATGGGGATGGCACAGAATCCACTATGGTGGCTGTTTGCCTCACCTGGGCAAACTCTTCCATACTAGAAGAAGCCTCCACTGGCCAGTTAAGTTGACATTTTAATGCTTTGGCAGGACAAAGCAGGCATAGAAAAGATCATGCTTTAGCTGATATATTTTGACAAAAGTTGTTAATTATATAGATAAGATAATGAATTCTTATTCTCATATAAATGCTGTAATAGTACTTGCTTAATCTGTCATTTTCCAAAAGATCCATCTTAAATATATGAGGTAGCCTAGGCTTATAAGGTGGCATTATCATTGTCACTGTATTTTCATTTGAAAATGTTTGAGCAGCACAAGCCATATTTCTGCTTTATTTTTTAAGCATTTGGGGCAATGCATTTTCACATTTGGCTGAGCTGGAGGTTATAGTTTGGAAGGCATGCATGTTTTGTTTGACTGTGAGGCATACATCAACCAGATTTGTACCACTTTGTAACATACTAAAGCTGTGCAGCTCAATAATATAGTTTCAAGTCTGGCACCTTGATTTCTCTATTTTCCTATGGCTGCACCAGTGCTGTCAATTTCATATGATGCATCTTCCTTTTTCATATTAAGTTAATCAAGTATAAACTTTCTTAAAGAAATCCGAGGGGGATGGGAAATTGTTTATTTTGAATTAGATATTGTAGTTTAGGAAGCACTGTTCTTATTTTTATAGTGAACTTGCCTAACAAGAACAGGAGTTCATTCTGCAGTTTTGTTCTCAGTTCTCTTATTTTAAGTTATTTTTCCCAATTCATTTTCTCGTGTGTCCTTCCGGCTTTTATACACAGATACAGGCACTTCTAGATATTCTATGGAGCTGGCTACATTTTGGTTGATAAAAATAATTCTGTCTCTTTTCTCTCATGCACTGCTGTGAATCAGGAGTAACTCCATCAAAGTAAATTGATTTAAGCCAGCAGAAGTGAGAGGAGAATTAGTCTCACTATTCATGGTGAATTTAGTACATTTTCTCCTGATCGTCTCTTTCACAATCAAAGAGAATCAACTTTTCTCAAAGGAAAAGCTACAAAATTTCTTTTAACACAGGCAAAACAATGTTTTCTTGTTTTTTTTCCCCAGACCCTGCTTCATAGAAATAGTTGAGCTGTTTTTGGCTAATTTCTTTTAGAACAAATCAACTTGAGTCAGTCCCTGACCATGGAAAATGTTTGGCCAAATGATCACAGTATGGCTGGCACTAGCAGCCCCACCCATTATAATGAAAAAAGCAAAACTAAGTTAAAAAAGGATCTAAAGTAATATTTGACATGCATCACCCTGATCACTCTCCTATCTTACATCTTTTCTTCCACCCTTTTTAGCTGTCTTGTCTGATAAGACTGTAAGCTCTTTGGGGTGAGGATGTCTCTTACTTTGTGTTTGTACAGCACTTAGCACACTGGGGGCCCACTTCCAACTAAGTACATCCAGAATTTAAATTTAAAAAAAATCATTCTAAAGGTGAACTTGTCGACACTGAAGGCTTGCAGTCTAGATTACACCAATGGAAACCCACAGAACACTGGCTCTGAGATTATACTTTCTGTTTTTATTAAGTAGTTTAATATTAGCATTTCTAAACGGAGCACTATTAAATTAAATAGTGATGTTGAAGCTTGCATTTCTAGTGCATTAATTCTTCTCCATTTTAGACCAGTTCACCAATCCAGCACTTTCATGATCCAGACTCCTGCAGCGTGCAGCACCTGATGCCTAAGAATAGGGTCACAAATAAACAAACATAATGCATCTAACCAATTGTTATGAAACTCTGTACAAGAGGGTGGGATGAATGGATGTTCCTTTACTGATCTTCATCTGTACAAGTTCATTCCAGGTATGAGAATGAAGACCCAAAGGGTTGTAACTAGGGAGGGGGAAAATTATAAAACAGTGCTGGTGCACATTTGTTCAAATTCCAAACACCTGTTGAATTTTGCATATCTTACGATCACCATTAACAATGACAAAAACGGTAAGTAATAGTTCCCAGATGTCACATTAGGAATTAGGACCTGCAGTAGAGTCAGTCTATTGGGAACACAGCAAGCATAGCTGGCCTGCAGCAGGCTTCCTGGCTATCTGCACCACCTGACTGGTCAAGAAGGGCAGCTGGCTAGTTTTTAAGATCAGCATCAGCTTTCCAGATGTTCACACCTTCACATCAGCTGTGAATCCTCTCTATGTCCACTGTTCCTCACCTAGTTCCTGTCTTGCTTCCGCCCTTCTCCTAGTCCTATTTCTGCCTTGTTCCACTCTGCTCACTGCTGCTCAGTCCTTGTTCCTCACCTTGATCTTGGTTCTTGCTTCCTCACCCTGACCCTGGTTTCTGATCCCTGCTCTGATCCTTTGTTTAGATCTTACTGACTCTGACCCTGGTTCTGACCTTTTGGGTGGCTACTGGGTCCTGACTCTTGACTCTGACCTTGACTTTGGGTTTGAATCTGCTTTCTGGCTCTTTTTCTGCCCATGAGGCCTGTCTCTTCTCTATCCAGTAGGCCAGACACATGCTCTGCTCACCAAGCCTGGCTGCCAATGGCCCAGGGCAGGGCTGGATCAATGTAGGGGCTGAAGGAGGCCCTGGAATCCAGCCCCTAAGGCCTCTGTGTGATCTGGCCCCTGCCACCCTGTTCAGTCTGACACAGCACCAGTAGGGCCTGGGAGGTTCTGGGAGAGGGTAGGGCTCTGAGGACAGAGGCTGGTTCACCCAGTGATGGAGTTGGCCAGCATATGTTCACTACGCTCTGCGGGTGGGGCGAGCAAGCATGTGGTGCAGCCTCTCATGCATCCTTCCAGGGCCCATGGCCCTGGAGGGTCCCACTAGAGGGTACACCATGTGCTAGCTGGACCCACCCCCAGGGGAAGACCAGCTGGACTGGGGCTGGAGCTGGAGCACTGCAGAGAATGGTCTCTGGCCCTAGGCCCCGGGCCACAGCACTGGTCCACCTGCATGGTGGGGGACTAGGGCCCCAGGTGGGAGGGGAGCTTCAGTGGTGGGCAGCCCAAAGCCTCAAGAACCCTTAACCTGGCCCTGTCCCAGGGGTGCTGGAACAATTTAATAGTTTGGGTGCCGAGACCCATTGAACCAAACGGTAAACCTTGTATATAATGGAATCCACTTCAATCAAGGGGGTGCAGTAACACCCCTAGTTTCAGCTCTTATGCTATGGCCTGGTCTCTAAGGCTATGTGTACATTGGCAAGTTAGTTCAAATTAAGGAAGTCTAATTCGAACTAACTAAAGCCATGGCTGCACTAGGCTTTAATTAGTTCGAATTAAGGGCTTCCTTAATTTGAACTAATACATTCGAATAGGCTATTCGAAGTAAGGGTTAATTCAAACTAGTTAGTTCGAATTAACAAATGTGGCCATGTTAGTTCAAACTAATTGCTTAGTTCGAACTAACTGGCGCATTGAACTCAATGCAAATCACTAATTCGAACTAAGCAAGTGCCATTCATGGCACTTGCTTAGTTCGAACTAAATTTTTCTAGTTCGAATTAACTTAATTCGAACTAACTAAAATTGGTTCGAATTAGTTAGTTCGAACTAACTAATTCAAACTAGTTTTAGTAAGTGTAGACATAGCCTAACAGTTTGAGCAGTCCAAAAGAAACAGTAAGACTAAGTATCCATGTCTTTGGCTTTTATCCCAGCCAGGATAATCTCCCTCTGGCAGCACAGCTAGGGGCATACAGAACTTGCAAGCACAAGTATCTGCACTGGAGGTGGAAGTGGTCTCACCAGTTGCCCTGGTTCTGGTTCCTCAGTAACCAAAGGTCTTACTGCCAGAAAAAAATTGATGGTGATTCTGGCAAATTATGAGGATTCCAGAACCAGCTAACAGCTGCTGTTCTTGTTAGGCCCCCACTCTTCCCACTGACTACTTACAGGTTGGGCTTATTGTTAGCTTATTGGCTGGGGAAGCCTTGACTTGGAGAACTCCCTACTTGGAACAGTCCAGATCGCTTCTAGGCCAGCTAAAGGAGTTTATTTGAACAATGTCTGTGATCTTTGATTACCCAAACCTTGCTGAAACACTGACTCTGTATCAAGCACTATGGCAAGAAGAGGGTGGTCAACCCATGGCCAAATATGTGTCTGAATTATGCTACCAGTCCACAGACACTGAATTGAATGAGGCAGCACTGCATCATTATTTCTGAGTAGGATTGAATGAAGACACTGAAAATGAGCTTGTTCTAACTAATATGCCTTCGAATTGACAACTGCCTCACAAAGAGATGCCAGGAGTATGGCTCACCACCCCAAAGCCTGCCAACTCTACAAACTGGGACTCCTCAACTGTGTGGTCCACTTCAGGAAACCTTAACACAGGCAACTTGACCATGACTCTCTGATGCAGAGAAGCACCAATGTTAAGCATTGGGGCTCTGCTTATACTATGGGGAAATTGGACATTTTGCAGCCTTATGTCTGGAAAATACCAGGATAGTTTGTGGGTCAAGAAGATATAAGACCCTAACCTCTATAAAGAAATCTGTTTGTGGCCAGTTTCCTCCTTCTTTTTTAGATTCTCACCCCCATTGTCGGGGACGGCAGCAACCAGGAGCCAGCATTGAATGCCTCTCTGAATATCACTTCAAATGCAGTTTTCTATGAGCCCCAAGATCCTGGGAGCTCTGGTGAACAATTTTATGGACAACTTTGCTAAAGCTGAAGGGTTTCTAGCCTGAGCAAAAAATCACTGGATCTAGTGGAGAACATCAATGATTCGTTCCTATCCTCCAAACCATTCACCTAGTGGTTCTAGCACGTTTCTGTCCAGGGACATAAGGAAACCCTGCACTTTGGGATAATTCAGTCCTCCCTCATTGTTCATCCTCAGTATGCCATGGCTCACTGTACATGATCGCTTCATCTGTTGGCAGAAGGAGAAAATGCATTTCTACTTCCAGTAGAGCTGGCAATCCTCTGTTTCAGAAGCCAGTAAGAGAACTGATACTCCCCGCAGCTCTTGCCCCAAGCCAGGGAATCACTACCCTAAAGAAATCACTACCCTAAGGGAATGAGCTCACAGCAGTTAAATGTGCCTAGCACAGTCTCGTTTGTCACTGTACAGTTATCACTCAAATACCATGACTTTGCCAATGTATTCAGCACAGGAAACGTGGACACTCTGTCCCAATATGAAGGTATGACTGTTCTATTGATCTCCATCCTGGAGCTGAAATTCCCCTCTGTTGCATGTATGCCCTCTCTGAGTTGCAGAGGTCAGCCCTTTTCACCTAACTGCAAAAAAAAATCATTTGTTCATTCATGTCTCCAGTAGGAGCTCTAATCTTCTTTATTAAGAAGGATAGGTCTTTGAGGCCCTGCACCAGGTGTTACCAAATTTGCCCATAAACTTGGGGTATGCTCATTTATTAGGGTTACTTTCCTTGAGGGTGGGGAGCGTTGTACTCCTATCAGTGTACTGCTTGTGTTACATGTGTTTCTATATGGAGTTTACTTCTCCCTTCTGCAAGTCCTCTCCCAGTGAAGCTACCCTTGCAGGACCTAAACTTCCCAAGACTGGGTTTCTAAGTGCGTCTGAGTGGACCGGGTCTATCAGCACTCTCAGCTGATCCCTTATATGTCCCTGAACTCAGCAGGCTGGGTCACACAGCACTTCTCTGCTGCCACCCTTATATGCCCCTGGCACCGCACTGGACTAGACTTGAGCACACGTTTGAGCAGGCTGGGTCAAAACAGCACTTTCAGCTGTCACCCTTATATGCCCCTGGACTCAATCAGGCTGGGTCAAAGCAGCACTTTCAGCTGCCACCCTTATATGCCCCTGGACTCCACAGGCTGGGTCAAAACAGCACTTTCAGTTGCCACCCTTATATGCCACAGATTCAGCACATTAGTAACCCCCTTAGTGAGCAGACCTTACAGGATTTGGGGCATCATAGGGATCTTTAGCTAGGTAAAAGAAGCATTGCTGCAGAGCAATATAGGGAAGCCAAGAACACAAAAAAGAGGGAAAGAGTCTGGCAACTACCTTGAATACAAAAGTTACTTTATTGCCAGGTACATAAAACTTATGAATAGTTATAAAAGGAAAGAAAAATATCCAAACAATTACAATATCAATAACCATACAAAGAGAGAGAAATGATCAAAGAGTTACAATATTACCCAGTTTCAATTGTAGCATTGGGGAAATCTAGCCCAAGTGGATTACAAAGGTTAAATTTAGAGAGTTATATTTGGACTAAGAGGAAAGAGAGAGAAAAAGGGGGGGCAGGGAGTTGTCTCACCACCCAGTGCAGCTCAAAGGTACCCAGGAACCAGGCTGTTCAGCTTAGGGTCTGGAGTGCTGGAGACAGGCAGAATCCCCACCATGATCAGCAAGGAAAAGTGATGTCCCAGTGGAACTGTTGCTTTTGGGTCCAGGAAGCAGAACAGATCAGAGTAATTTAGAACTAGCTTCTGATTCAGAACTTGGGTAGGGATTTTTGTAGGGAAGAAACAATGGTTTAAGGCAGAACACTAGAGTTGTTTTGGTGTAAATAATGACTTAAGAGAGTATACCAGAGCTGTTTAGTTTAAGTGGACAATAGGAGCTGATCATTCCTGGCTATGGGGGCATTCCTCTGAGGGAGCTCACAATGCAATCAGGCAGATTCAGTATGTTGGATATCAATACAAGATCTATTGACTAGAATTGTTCTGATAATTGCTGAGCTGGGTGTGTGCAGACATGAATTCATTTGTCTCAGGAGAAGAGATCCCCCATCATGCAGTGCTTCCTTGCTTTGCCAATCCCAGAGTTCAGTGCGATTCCTGCCTTGGAGCTTGTTTCTCCATTCAGCATGCTAATTCTGGTTCCATCCTTGATGCAAATGAAGTTTCTGCTGTCCATTCAGTGTGCTAATGGCTCACATCTTCAGTGTAGATGAGGCTAGGGGAGTTGCCCTAATTCCATCACCCTTGTTCCAAGGGGTTTAGGTGTGTCTCCCACTGCCTTGTCATTGGTTTTAGTTTCTGGTTCAAGCAGAGGCTGGGGGGGGGGGGAGGAGTCACAGAGGCAGGATACTGTGCCTGGTTCCAAGAACACAGAGCTAACCAGTAACACAGGTCCTCAACAAAGTGACTGTTCAGAACCTCTATCTGATCTCTCTCATTCGTGAGCTGCCAGACCATCTGTTTGTTGCTAAGCTATTTATGAAGTTGGATCTCCATGGGGACTATTACCTTATATGTGTCTGAGAGAGAGACAAATGGAAGACTGCCTTCCACACTCAATATGGCCACTTTGAGTTCCTCATCTTGCCATTCAGATTTTTCAAAGACCCAGTCATTTTCTAGCATTTTTAAGTGAAATCTTCTGGAACATGCTGGATCAATTCATCATTATTTCCTTAGATTAAATCATTATTTTTTTCAGAAGACCAAGTACATCTTGACCATCATGTATGATGTGTCTTTGGAAAGCCTTCACCTGAACCACTTTTGTTCCAAACCAGAGAAATGCCAGTTCAACTAGGACACAGCAGAGTTTCTTGTTTCTGTTATCTCCCTAAAGGACTGGGTATGGATCCATATAAGACGGCAGTCATCACAGATTGAGCTAGGTCCTGTACAGAAAAATAGTAAGAGATAACCTTTCCCCTAGAGGGTTTACAGTCTAAATAAGATCTCTTGGACATCCTGGTTTGGGCCAGCTGAGAAACAGTACAAAAATAACATTTCCTGTTCTGGCCTAAACTAGGAAGTGCAGAAATTACCAAATTGTTTTCTTTTTTTTCTTCAAACCTCCAAAACTGTTAGATTTGTAGATC
This sequence comes from Pelusios castaneus, assembly GCA_007922175.1. Lineage (NCBI taxonomy): Eukaryota > Metazoa > Chordata > Testudines > Pelomedusidae > Pelusios > Pelusios castaneus. Next base: position 951,128 of record ML685787.1, read on the forward strand.
TCTTTGAGGAATGGAGAGAGCTTTAGGATGCTTATTAATTTTAATCCATCCTTACTTAAAAACCATCTTCTGACCAAAAAAGCCCCCTTTCTTACTGAATTTTTCCTTTTGACTCTTTCTATAGCCAAAATAATAATAATAATAAATAAAATAAAATAAAAAATAAAAAATACAGTTTTATACTGCAGTTTTATATAACACATTATAAGGCAACCCTAAGGAAGTGGTTTAAGAAACAAGATAAAAAAATGAACGTCACAGGAAAAAATGACAATTGACTCACATTTTAATCTTGTTGATGTTAATGATAATATGGGTCCTTAAAATGACCTTTTAAAGTGGATGTGTTTCAAATCAAATGAGTTGGAATAGCAATTGCCTAAATCCAGGAGTCACAGGGTTTCCATGTGGAATAGTTCAGATTATCAGGATATGTCTTCACTGCTAGTTTTATATCTCCCCTCTTCCAGCCCCCATTCACATACGTTTGGAATGTGATATGATGAATCATGAAGAAAATAAAACCCTCACTTCATAAATGATAACAAAGATAATTTTGGAAAGTGAGCCTTCTTTTCATGCTTGAGTTGCAAAAATAATGTCCTTCTGTGGCACAGTCTGTTGACTTTCCTGAAGTAAATGTGCATATAAGAGTTTTACCAGTACATTGTATTTGGTGGTTAAATGCACAGAATGGAGGGGTTTATATATATATATCTATATATCGATATATAGATATATATCCTTGTTTATAAGTGAAATTTCAACAAATTGTTTGGAAAATGTAATTTAAATAAATGAATATCAATGATTTTTTTTAAATAGAATTCCTGCTTTCAGTTTTCTTTCCTGTTCAAATCTTGCTTTACCTGCATAGACCCCTGTGGTTTAAATAACCAGTGAGGGTACACTAATAAAAATTCCATTAAATTAAATGGCCACTAGGCATAAAGAATGTCCTTTTGCAATTTCAGAAGACAGTTTGTTACAAGACACCCTGCTATGTACTTTTTATTTTATGAAAGTAAAGAAAAGCCTGTAAAATATGTTTATTTTTATGAAAAATATGTTTCCAGTATTCTTGAAAAAAATTGATGCATCTTTGTTCTTTCTTTCTGGATTGGCTTTTTCCATGTCAGGTGTGCTTACCGCACAGCCTATAATAAATACAATAATCAACAGAATCGGTCAGTAATTTTCATCCTCTGAACGATTAGTTGTTTCTTTCAGTGGCTGGCAATTGAAGTGGTAATTCAGTGTATATTATATTCAACTCTTTCAGAGCACATACTGTATTTGTTTGCCAGCAAACATTATTTCTCAAATGTGAACCTGTTTGTCTCGCAATTTTCTTGTATGTCTCTGACTTATTATTATTTAAAATTTGTGAGCAAATTTAATATTCATGAAAATGAGGGATAAATATCACACTGATGTGAGTGCAGCTCCTACAAATCTCTGCCTGTGCATCCAGTATTCTAATACGATGCAGTCCAAGTAAGTTCTATGGTGGTTTTTTGATGTACAAAATAGGGTATAGGTGCGCCACAAAATTACCTCTTTGTTTTTTCCAGTTCCTCCAAACATATTCATGGCAGTCAAATGGCTAATGAACTGGCATCCTAGGTCACAAAGGTATTAAAAAAAAAAAAAAAAAAAGGAATGGATTATTGGCAGTTCTGCTGAGATATAGGGCCAGTACTTAGTCTATGGTCTGGTCTCTTTGTGCAGCTGGAATGACATGAAAGCACTATGGGTGCGTCTACATTTACAAATTAGGTCGATTTAAGCTTGCTTAAATCGACTTAATTTAATCTGCGTCTACACTACATTTCCCTTACGTCGATTTAAGCTGCTGCTTAAGTCGACTTAAGGAAAATTAAAGTCGACTTTATAAAACCTACTTTAAAGTCCACTTTACTGGCTAAGTCTTTATAAAGTCGATTTAGGCAGTGTGGACGCACATTAGCCCTAAATCGACTTTAAGTCAATTTAAAGGTCTCCAGGGCTCCCCCTGCCCTCCCTGGCGTGCCCACCCACAGGGCAGGACAGAGCCCTGCCCACCCTGCTCCTATGCCCTGCCAGTGTCCCTGTCCTGCTCAGCCCCCATTGCACCCAGGTACAATGGGCAAATGTTGAGCCCCCTGGCACTTGGCAAGGGGTGCCCCCTGCCACCATGGACCAGTCCCAGGTCCACCGAGCCCCTACAAGTTGACTTAATTTTTGAGTGTAGGCATGCTAAGTCGACTTAAATTAACAAGTGTAGACATAGCCTTTAAAACTAGCTACCATCAAGATAGGGAATCCCTACACTGTATAGCTTTGAGATAGTCAAATGTATGCCACCCACCTGCCCAGCCTAACATTCTTGGCTGGGGTCATATCAGGAGCATGCTGAGGATGGGAGGAGTAGCTAGAAAACAGCACTCCACCAGTCTCTGTCAGTGTAAAGAGCCGTGAGGGGACCATTACAAACCAGTGTAAATTGCAGCAGTCCCATATTTACCTTCTATCTGTTCCCACTGCCAGTGAAGCAGAATGGTCTCGCAGAGCCACCTTCATCTGTCCTTTTCAATTCACATGTGTGAAATTGCACTCTGGCATACCTGTGGATCTGGGCCTGAACTTTTTGTTCCATTTCTACCTGTTACGATTTTATTACTCTTACTCAGAAGTAACAGCCACTAATCACTAATGGTGACAAGATTCTGCACCTAATGGACCATTGATTTGATTAGGTACCTCAATGACTGTGCTTTAAGAAATTTGTTGAGGTTATTAAAAAATCCTCGATGGCATGCTGTAATAATCAAATGATATTTACATGTTTCATAAAATCCTCTCTCCTGAACTTCTTTCACACCGTTACTGTGTTGTAATTAGGAAAGGACAGCAGCTGGAGCTAACATTTGTTTAATTCCAAGATCATCTAAGCTCAAAAGATGCACACCATTCCCCCGTTACTTAAATGGGGTACTGTACACTCTAAACAGCTCCCAAGTTACCTCACCTCATTACACTTGTATAACGTCCACAGACGTTGTTATGAGAGCTGCATGCAAAAATGATGTGGGATTAGTCCTTTGTCTGAACACCCTCTAGAATTATACATTTATCTTACATAGTTTTTTCCCCAAGTTTTATTACAAATAGTGATGGTTGAATTATTTGTTTCGAATACTTTATCTAAAAAATAAAAAATACCTCCCCCCCTTTCCTGTTTATCAGTGATCCAGGAGTGGTATACTATTTAAGCATTTGTTCATTATTTGCAAATGTTGAATCAGAAGTTGTGCAAAGAAATTTTAAATGTTAGATTACTTACAAAATGGTTACACATGCATTGTACAATTAGTCTTCCATGTCTCACTAACCTTCTTTTGTTCCCAGAGTGGATGATCCATGCTTACAAACCTGAAAGAGCCTCTTTACATGTAGCAAACTCTTCTCAAAGATTTATCAAATATGTTGTGCAGATGATACAAAGATCTTTTCAAGATGGCTACAAAAGCGATTCCTTGTTACCAATATTTGAACTGGCATTTATGACACTTTTGTTTTTCATGAACATTGCAGTGAAAAAAATCTTACTTGCTCATGTTTGTGAATTTTATCAGTTGTAAATCTGCCATGATTATAGGCCCAAGTGTATCTCTGACCTCTCTCTCTTGAGTGCATCCCTATGGTAGAAGCCATCATGCCTGTATATCTCTTAGAACTAGTCTTCACTGACCAGCAAATTCGCCGCCATCAGTTCGAACTCCCTGATCAACTGTTTGGGTCTGTGAAGACCCACTCAGCCAATCAGGAAAGTTCGATTCCTGACATCACTCTGGCAACTTGAGTAGTGCTGAATCAAAGGGAGGCCACTCCCTTTGACTCAGCACAGTGGAGATGCCAGGAATAGGAAGGTTGGAATACAGCTATGGAAGTTATTTAAGTAACTTACCTATCTCTGGTTGACCCCCGCCAAAAAGGGCAGGCAGAGTAGACAGGTTCTTAGAGTTGGAATCTTCTGAGTCTCCCTCTCTTCTGCTGGGTCCTGGGCTACATAACGCTGTGTATCCACTATGCTTACCCAGCAGACCTGATTGGGTTTGGCATCCATGTGTTCTTCCTATGAGGATCTTGTGAATACAGTGGCAGACATATTTCTTAAAGAATTGTTTAATCTTAACTGTAGGAACAAAGCATTATGTAAGGGAAAAAGTATTTTTGAACCACAAAGACTCTAGACGTGTGTCCATCTTAGTTAAGGCTTACCATCCTTAAAATGGATACATCTGTGGTCTTATTTCCTAGACACCCCAACCTCTGAAACTTGAATTTACTCTTCTTCCCCCTGTCTTTGAAGGACTGACTTTTAAATCCTGCCTTATTTGCTCTGTAAACTTGGAAAACACCACTTGACAGATTGGTCTAGTGAGTTCAGCAGGGGGTTGGAGGAAGAATATCAAAACAAATGGCTCCTTCTTTGTCCCTTAAATGTTGCATAGAAGGGGGCCTATCTTGAACCACTGCCCCATTTTCTGCTTGTTTCTCCAATACCCTGCTATAAAATTAATTGAAAATATTCATGTTGTAGAGACACAAATATTAAGGTCACAATATAATATTAATAAATTATTACAGAGCTGCCCCACTTCTGCTATATATACTAGTACACCAATTCAGCAAATGTTTTATGCACAAGAATATCAGTGAATACAGTTTTGCTTTATTCTTTGAGCTCTGATTACCAGAGCATCTTTTTTTTTTTTTTTTTTTTTAAAAGCATGCTAATGTATTTAGCAATAACAGTCATTCAATAATTATATTTTACTATACTTCCTGATGTTGGTTACTACCTCCATCTACAAGTAGCTCCACTAATAAAAATGGGACTACATGCTCTATGGGCATTATCCAACTCCCACCGAAGTCAATGGCAAGACTTCCCCTTGACTTCAGTGGAAATTAGGTAAGGTCCCATATCAATAAGGGTGGCAGAATGTAGCTCATAATTATTCTTCCTTGTTCAATGAGATAATTATGTTTGGTAGATGGATCTGGGATACTCACAAAGAATGGGATCTGTGCCTGGATCTCGGGGGGGGGGGGGGGGCAAATGAGCTCAGTATTATTAACAGCACAATTTTATATGAATAATGGTTTATTTAAACAAGAAAAGCAAATAGGACCCCTTTGAAAATCATTTACCCCTTTTGTTAAGAGACACAGATAGTGAAAGCTTTCTGAATGTGTATTGTGAGCTCGCTCGAGATGCCAAAACATTACGCAACACTAATCAACCCAGCCTTGAAACAGTGCAGTAAACTGGAACTCATTTAATTGACCAAATTCCAAATACAGATATTTTGGGTGAGGTTTCCAGCACTTCCTGTTGTCCTCATAAAATAAACAAAAGAAACCACTATGGCTTCCAAGCCTTTATTTAGTCATTTTTTTCTTAAAGATTTAAATCACAAATATCTTCTTCTCACAGAGTCAATCTTCACTCCTCCCCGTGTCTAATTAATGTAAAAGAGATAAGTGATAGAAGGCAAAATGCAACCATCTGCATTTCTCAGAATTGTCATTTTTCAGCTAGCAGTCACAGGTGTCTTTTAAACAATGATGAATTAGAAAGCACAATCTTTTTTTCACTCATTGTCGGTTAACTATCTCTGTGATAATAATGTATTTGCATATTTAATTTCCTCAGTTGTAAATGAGCACCTCTGAACCGATTCCTAATTATTTTACAATTTTCTTGTACTGTTCATTATTCCTGCTTTCTATTTACTAAATAAAAATGACTTTTCCTCCAAAGGACATTTGCAATTATTGTAATACCAAACATACGTCACTTGGTTTCAAATACAAAGGTGGGGGCTATGATGGAGAGGGATGCACAATATAGCAGACGTGAAAAAAAATATTTACCCATTATGCATAAAGTTGGCCGTCTTCTTCTCTCCTTTTTTATAATATTGGAGCAGAAAGCTTATTCTGTGAAATAAGCATGGACTAGAGGAGTGAAATCCCCTCTCAACCTGATGGCAGCTAGTAAAGCAGTCACTAAACCAGCTCTTGAGAAGTGGTCCCTGCATACTTCTTACAAGGTTCCTTTTGACCAGCTGAACGTGCATAACCCTATACTTATCATTCACCTTGTCTACTCGAACACCTTATTTGTTCTGTGTTCATGTGGAGGCACTTAGTTCTGCCATGTACTCTGGATGGTCATGACTCTGCATGTTTACTCCAACTTCGCTTGCCACAGGAACCTTTTGCTCAAGCAGCACCCTTCCTCTATTCTTATTGTCTCCTATTTCCACTATCCCCATTGTCCATTTGTACCCTTAAACTGCCTACTTAATCCCATCCACAAGTGAATCTTCTTCCTTCTCTTCACAAGCTCAAACCAACATTTTCAAAGATAAAAATGACCAAACTCCACCATGACCCTCTCCTCCTTTTCCTTCCCTCAGTGTCACTTCCCTGCTAATCCCCCCATTTGCCCTTCAGCACCTTCAACCCTGTACTTGCATTCCTTAACTCAGTCCTCTGACACCTCACCCTCACTAGACAAGTATGCTTTAGTTTCTATCACTCATTATTGTCCACACTTGTGATGGGACATCATTAAAAAGTTATAAAGGGACTCAGTACAGTACTTTCAAATTCTAGTAAGAACATGTATGTTGTGTTACATGTTTTGCCTCATGGTTTGTTTCTCTTTTGTTGCCTTGCCCTGTAGCAGGGCTAATACTTCTGACTTCGGAGAGTGCTTCAGTCTTTGGTATTTCCACCTTAGTATCACTTTATCATTTAATTAACTACAAAAGCCATTTAATGCTTGGGATACTCCAGTGCAATACATATGATCCCTTAAGCAATTATAGGATGGTACATTCTGTGACATAGTTGGTAACAACTTTAAATTAAGTGTACTCCATGCAAAACGATAAAACTGGGATTGTGTTTTAGTTAACTTATAGTTCAAATTTAAAACAGATGTATTGAGATTTTATAACAATCTACTAATTAAAGATCTAGGGGCATTGTCATTTAATACATCAGTATACTTCAACAATTAATTAATATACTATCATTTTGATCACAAATGTTCTGTCCTTATAGGATGGCATTAGCCACACTGTGTCTGGCCTTTCACAAGGCTGCATGATGGAAAAGCATGAACAGCTTTCCCTCTAATTTGAAGCCATCTGCAGGGGGAAAGAGCAATTGTTTGAGGAGCTCAAGGACTGACCTGGCAAGATCTATGGTGTAAAAACCTAAATCTGTTCATAGATATTTTTATTATTTGAAATAAATTGTCTCTGTTTCTGGATTATCCAAGATGTAGGATGGTCAGTAGAAGTCTGCACCGTAATATGAATGGCATTAGTAGAGCCCTGCGCGGATATAAAAATGTGGATCCGGATCCGATCCGCACCCACCCAATGTCAGTCTGTATCTGATCTGTGATCCACATGCCATGTTTTATGTGTATCCATAACCGCATCTGTAACTGAGCTTGGGCTCACAGTCAGCATTTTAGCCTTAGATTGGCTCATTCCCCACATGGATCCCGCCCATTGTTTCTTTTTCTTGTTTGCGGTTTGCACGCTGTGCTGTCAATCAGATTTCCTTGGCCACCAATAAAATCTCTGCTTGACAGTATGGCATGCGAACCACAAACAAAAAAAGGAAGAAGTGGGCAAAGAAGGCATGGGGAATGAGCCAATCCAAGGCCAGCATGCTGACTGATTGACAGTGAGTGATGTCTCTCTGAGCCCCAGCCTGTTCTGACTGAGATTCTGATTGCCTGGCAGACCACAATCAGAGCTCAGCTGGGATTGGCTGCAGTGCTTCCTTGATCCCTTGTGTGTGCTGCTGATGCAAATCATAGGAGCAGCTGCAGGATTGATCATAAAATAGAAACCGCATCAGTGGTCCAATCCGCAACAATGGGGCTGCAGATAGCCACACCCACATCCATAGATGTGGATACCTGTGGATCTGAAGTGGATACCCATGGATCTGCAGGGCTCTAGCATTACTGCTCACTTCTGAGTAGCAAACTGAAATTTTTAATTTGAACACAAGATTCCCTTGATGGTGGTTCCATAAAATCACCATTGATAAATAACTGAAATCATAGAAGGGTTGATTGAATGAAATTAGAAGCAGAATTTGACCGTAAATTAATAGTGATGGATGGGTATAATAAGAAAGCCTCTTTAGCTTTCTCAAGGCAGGCTATGAAAATCTCTAGACTTCTTCCTCTAAGCAGCCAACACCAGCTACATTCAAGTGTGAAAGGGATTTCTAGGTATCCCATCTCCCATCAGATCCTGAAGGTCTGTCCTATGACAGTAGAATGACTGGCCTTTCCTCCCCTTTTCCATAAGTGGAACAACAATGGAAAACCTTTCCTGTATCCTGATATCATTTAACTCTGAAAAAAGGATTTGGAATCGATATGCTTTTTTCTGTTTTCCGGTATTGCAAATTAGTTGTTGATCACCCTTATCCTGCCCTTTCCTATCACTTACCTCACTCTTTCTGTCCTCCTTTGAATGGAGAGATTTCAACCGTGCTTGGCTTTCAGGCACATTGCACAAGGTAGAGGAAGGGGTTTGCCCTTTCCCCCTATACTGGTCATTTGTGTAAATGTCTTGAATGATATAACTCATATAAAAGGAAGTTGCATAACACACATACATTTTTTTTAAACGGTGCCTTCCATCCTAAGTTTCGTCTTACTCTTTTGCCACTGAAATAAAGTAGTTTGGTGGTACAAATATTTAGATGAACACATGGAATGTGTTTGAATATAAAGCATGAGGGATTTTTTTAATGCACTTTTCAGTTACTCTGATTCTGTATGCTTGTTGCTATGATTAGAGGTTATCCAAGGGGGTCCCATATTCCAGAAAGGAATCAAACCTTCTCTGGCTCTTGGAATCTGTAACACCATAAATTTACTAATATCTCAGATTGGAACAAGAGAATTTCATTGAAAAGGATGTAATTTTTACTGCACATATGATTTCACAATAGGTTTCTACACCTGTATGTTTAGCAACTTTATGTTTGAATAAAAGAGCAATTCACTGTTCCAAAATTTGCATGACAATTGAGTGCTAGTTGAGGGCTCTCTTCAGATTGAATGCCAATTGAAAGCTCCATGTGGGTGAGCTGGGCCACTATGGTTTGAGCACTCCAATCTGTGAGCATTCACTAATTGGTATGACAGAAATTAAACTCACTCTCTACTAGCAATCATTGCACAGCCAGATGAAGGCTAGCTGAAAACTCTCTAAGAGCATGGCATTTGCTTTTCCCACATGGGCTATGTTAGTAAACCAATTCATCATTTTCCTTATTGTGTGAAGAGAGTGATTCTTACATAATATTCTGATGATCAAGGCTGCGAATGGACACCTTAGGGAATAGGAAAGCTATTTGATAGCACAATTATCAGGTGTTTTGTACCACAACTCTATTAGGCACATAATAAATCATTTCTTATAAGATGCAATTTTCTCTATTTAATCAGTAAACATAATTACAAATGTTAATCAACCCCCACTTTTATGAAGCAATGAAACACACAAAAACTGGCGAGGAAAAAGCATAGAGGTTTGCATAATATAGGCCTGTATTCTCAGAGCAATCAGTCCTCAGAGAACAGTACTAGTGCAGCAGCAGAGGAATAGGAGGATACTATAGGAGTTGAAGGTTAGAGGGCTGTTGGGGAAGGGAGGAAGGGGGGAAGGGCCCAAAGGAGAAGTCATATGTATGAAGAGGATTGTAATGAGGCTAATGGCAGCCAGAGGTAGGCTGTAACACCTAAACATGATACAGGAGGTTTTATATCCTTTACAGCTTTATTGCTTTAGTGCATTGCGTAATTAATTGCCTTACTGGAATAGACAGAACATTGGCATGCAGTCAACACAATAGGAGCAACTGTATTGCTGTATTTCATCACCAAGCTGAATAACAACGTAAGCCTATTATTCTATTCTTTGTTTTATTTTCATGTACTCACTCACAAGGCAGAGGTCTTAAACAGAACTTCCTATCTTGTTTATGCAGGTGCAGTGTGATCATAAGCAGGAATAATGTAAGTGTATTTTGGTGCTCAATCCTGTCATTTAAAACAAAACAAAACAAAACAAAACAAAAAAACCCTCACAGCTTTGTACTTTACCTAGATTTTCCTCCTCATTCCAAAACACACTCTCTTATGTCCAGATACTTTGGTTGGAAAGTTGACTTATGTGGTGCCTTCCCATTATTTAATGAATGAGATCCTAGAGATTTAGTGTCATCGATAACTTCCTCGGTCATTTTGTTTGCAAGCATGTGAATTAAGGTCCAATAATCATTTTCTCCTCATCAGATCCTACCTGATTTTGTATGCCTGTGAGGGGGGGAAGGGGTATTTTTGTTTTTGCATTGTAATACAACTAGACTGGTTTTTAATTTTGTATTGTAAATCCACTATTCATGTAGAGGACCAACGTCTTATACATTTTGCATAGAAATGTTCTCAGATGATAAGAAATAGTCATCTTTTATTTCTTGAGTCACACTTGTTTTTCTCTCTTCCTTATCTTTACTCTTGTTTGATATTTCTAGCCCTTATCTACAGTATTCTGGAAGTTGCATGCATTACTAATATTGTTAACTCTATATATTTCATGGCTATTTTTCATTGTTGTCTTCTTTCTGTATCAGATGCAGTGTGAGTGAAAAATGAGACTTCCATAATGTAACATTGGTTAAGGATATATGTCCCTTGCTCTGGTGGGAGCAGTGGAGGTAATCTCCTTATAAGAGTTTCTTATTTTCAATGAAAATTATAGATCTGCAATGATAGAGACAGGAAGTCATAGGGTGCATCTACACTGGCAAGTTAGGTCGACTTAAGGATGCTCTAGTTGACCTAAACAAAGCCGCATCCACACTGGGCTTTTCTTAAGTCGACTTAAGCATTTCCTTAAATCGACATAAGGAAAGCATAAGTTGACATAATAACACCTCCTTTTAGGTCGACTTAAGCCTTAAGTTGACTCCTTAAATTGATTTAAGGCCAGTGTAGACAGGGATTAATGCTAAATCAACTTTATTAAGCCAACTTAAAGCCAATATAACTGCTATCTCTGCTGTTAAGTCGACTTAACAAAGTCGACTTAAAGTGTAGCCAATTTGTTAAGTCGACTTAAAGTTGACCTTGTTAAGTCAATTTAACAAAGTCGACTTAACTTTGTAAGTGTAGACATAGCCATAGAGCTTAAAACCAGAAGTGGATATCACAAGACACCAATGCCACCCTGCAACTGCACATTAAACCCAATAAACAAAATCAGAATGAAGTATTAGAGCCCACAGACAACTAGCCTATTATGTGCCCAGTGCTTGGACTATTATGTGTCCAGTGTCACTGTCAATCTGATGTGGGGTAAAATTCCTTCCTTAACCCACATATGATGATCAGTTAGACCCTGAATATGTGAACAATAACTAGTCAACCAAGCATTAGAGAGAGAAAGAAGCATTGTTTCTTGTTCTGGGGGAGTCTCTCCTCCTCGTAACAAAAGCCTTCCGGCAATTTGGGTCTCTCATCCCCCTTTCTTCTAGCAGAGGTTGGTTTTTAATAGGCCTGAAGTAGCCTATGATTGGCCTCAGGTTTTTCCAATTAACCTGTAGAAACCTCTCCTCTGCCTGTAGGGAAAAGGGCCTTTGCCATTCTAGAGCTGACACATCTGCCCTCAAGTAACCTTTTCTAGCCCTCTGGCCAGACTTTATCACAATAGTCTGTAGTGAGCCCTGTGACAGGGAACAGTAAGCAGTCACATTGCCTCTAAAGGAGTAGGGGCAGATTGTGCCTGAAGTTACTATCTTTTGAAGCTGCTTGGTGAATATGCATCCTACCTGATCCATTAGGCTGGCAAAATGTACTTCCCTCACCAGATGGGACAAACTGCTACCTTTCATATGATTTGTTTCTGATAGCAGCAATGTCCAAGCAGTCTGAGTTCGCAGGGACTGCTGTGATGGTCTGTTCTTGCACAAGCTGTTAAATGTGAGAGGGGGAAGAGAAGAACACAGTCAAGCCTATAATGTAAAGGCTTGTCCAGTGTACATGTAAAAAGCAGTGAAATCTGCTTGTTGTCACAAATTCAGAAACGGTGAAAATCCATGTTCATTGAAGAACAGAATTATTAGTTGCATTGTAGTATGCTTCTTGCAGCTCCAGATGTAATGAATCTCCACTTACAGCACAAATTTTCTGTGAAAAAAAAATACAAGAGCCCCATATCAATGGATATAAACTGGCCATGAACTAATTCAGGTTGGAACTTAAAAGAAAGTTTCTAACCATCAGCGTGATGAGGTTGTGAAAAAGTCTGCCCATATGAGTTGCAGGGCAGACAACTAGATTAGCCTTAAGAGAAAGCAGGACACATTTTTTAGTGTAATTGTATAACAGGGTTGCTTGCAAGGGTAGGGGGCAGATTTAACAGCATTGGGGCTCATTTCCAGTGTATGTCTTATGTTCCTAAATCTCATGCTTTAGGGTTTCAGATGACCACTGGCAGAGGTCAGGAAGGGATATTTTTCCCCAGTGTATTCTGGGAGGAGTTTTTCATTCCTTCTACTTTAGCATCAGGGATGGCCACAGACAGAGATGGGAAACTGGATGGGGTGGATCAGGACTCTGAGGTGGTACCAAACCTTCCCTCCAGCTGGGGAGCACAAAAGTGAAAACTCTGGCAACAGCCTGAGGTCAGGACTGAGTCCACCCTGATCACAGGCAGCACCACCATGCCGACAATTCCACTGGGGAAGCAAAGGACAGGTACTGCCTGGAGTCAGTGCTTCACAGACTTACTAACTCACTTCACTGTAGATGGAGGGGTGTTCCACCAGCCTTGACAAAGGCCAAACCTGAAGTTCTGGCAGAGAGATGCTGAGGGGTGAAGTAAAGGACTCATCCAAGGTGGGACAGATTTACCCCAAGCCTGTTCTGCTAGGAGGGACAATCGGACTCCTGGCAAAACTGAAGGGGAGTTTTACAACACTATAAAATTGAACCCTCTCGTTATGTATGTATGTCACAGAGTTTCTTCTGCTCCTCAAAACCAAATCCTAGCCATATCTAGATAAGATTCCAGAGTCTTGTTTCAGGGGGACCTAAAAGTACAGAAGATCTCTACTCTACTTGGGTAAACAAACTTCTCACAGAAAATCATGAAGAAATTAATTATCAGACCCTCTGTTTATATTGATTCCCCATAGATAAGTATATTATTCTGACCAACTCAAGTAAAGATGCTTTAAAAGGACTGGATTTTCAGAGGGTGGGTTCTTTCCCTTTGTCAGACTCTGGCCCCCTTATGATGTCTCAGGCTGGGTACCCCAAAATAGGGGTATCCAAATTCACCAATCGTTTTTAAAAAATCTTGGCCATTATCCTTTTGTGATCTCCACCCATGAGTTTTGCCAGCAGAAAGAGGCAACCGGACTCCAGATTACAACTGTTTTGAAAAAGTCACAGAGTGGTTGTCATTGTCAAAATTAATTTTATGTTTTTATTTATTTTTAAATTTCAGTAACAAAGTGAAGTTATCAGGACACACTGATTCTGAGTAGATTTTGATCTGCAAGATGAACTTGTGGCTCAAGAGCAGTTGACTCATCTACTTATTGTACCATGTGATACATCACATAAAAAGGCTGTCTGTAGCTTCAGCATGACACATAATAATGGTAATTATACATTGAGTTATACGTAGGCTCATAAGGATAAGAATTTAATAAATGTGAAATCCATCAAGGTGATAAATCAAGAAACTTTCCCAAACCTAGATTTCCTCTTTGATCTGCAAATACAAAATCAAAATGAGAACATTAGAAAGCATGGCTTTCAAGTAAATTGCTTCTCTGATAGCAGGTCTATAAGTAGACTTAGTAGGAAAAAAGGTAAATTAAGTGCCAAGGCAAATGCTCTCTCCCTGAATATTTATATGGCTTATTTTACTACCCTTCTGCCACTACTGGTGTCATGGAATCAGATGAACTCTGAATGCTGTAATATTTGTCCTTTAAAATAGAGGTCACTTATAATCTAAAAGCCTGCTGCTAAAGGACGCCAAAACAACTCAGTGAAGTTCAGGGTTATTGAATACTGCTTGCAGTGATCATATGCTCATTTGGTAACAAACTTACTTTCTAAAAGTAAGCATCCATTTGTGCTTTTTCATGGGTCTTCATTCGCAATGAATTTGCAGGTTCAGTAACCTTTTGGAAGTTATTTCTTTGGTTTTTCAGGTTTTTAAAAGGCAAAAATTGTGTCTCCATTTTGAGCTATAGGGAGAAAGGCAAATTCTTACAGGTAGAAGACCCATAGCCATAGGTAGCTTTACTCAGTCCTTATTAAGGCAAGCTCTCATTGAGTATGGCCCTCAACATTTGCCCCCCCTCCCCAAACATAAATTGTAGGAATGTCAAGTAGTATGATAGGAAGCATACATTTATATATCTGCCTCAACGTTAAAACAGTATGCAGTACATCAGTAGAGCACACTCCTGTTTCAAAATGAGGTTTGTCTTGTGTACATGGCTCTGATATAGACAGTTCCCTTTTTTGTTACATCCACATGCAGCAACAGTATATTAATGATCAAGAGGGTTTGTTTTGTAAAACTATTCAATTAATCAAATCCCATGCCATATATATAGATGAAGTTCAAGTTGCCTCAAATACATGTTTGCAGGTGGTTGACCTTGATATTGGTAGTATTTAAAGTATTTCTATAGAAATGTTCTGGATTTTTATTTTCCCATTAGTTAGATTCTGGTTAGGTGGGTTACAGACTTGGAGAATGGAAAATAAAATTTAGAGTATTCTAAGATGTTTCACTTCCTGTAGCCAGCTTCATAGAAAACAAGCTCTTCTGTACTGGAGGCTGTTGATGTATTAAATTATTGCAGGTCATAAAGACAATGTTGTCTTACTTTATTCATTCAGGTACCCCTAATCCAAAAGCAAACATTCATTCTGAGGTATCCTAATCTGTTTTTTAGGATAAATGTAGCACATTTTTAAGGCTAAGCAGTGTGCAGGTACAGAATAAACAAAGAACGTGTTTCAGCATAACACAAAGTTGTTAAAGTATATTCTAGTCTATTCTGTATAGGTTCTTATATCACACTCATCATCATAGTATCTAAATACCTTCCATTAAGTCATTAAGAGCCCTAATTACACATCTGTCACATGTAGTTTGTTTTCTCATCCTCTAGGGGGAGAAATATATGCAGTTGAATATCTTGTTTTGATGGGGGACATACTTGTTTTAGGGTTTTTTGTATTTTTGTTTGTTTTCTTAGCTTGTTTGTTGTTGTTGGTTTCAGAATGATGGTACTTCTGGAGAAAATATTGAAACATAAGCTGACAGTAAAATTCAGGAGCATCCCAGAAGATCTGACAAAACTTGATTCTGTACAGCATATTTCTGATATTTTCTATATGTAAGCATATTGCAAAAAACTGGTGAGGTAGAGCAGTAGCACATGGGTACTACATATAACACTATTAGGAATACTACCAACTGGCTAATGAATGAAAGAAGTAAAGCCTAAAAGGAAAACAAGTAACAAAGTATTTTATAGCATAATGAAAATTGTTCTCATCATGGTAATAGAAACATGGTTAAAATTTTGGTTCCAGTTAAGCTAATGGGATTTTTTCACTTGACTTCAATGGGGCCAGAATTTCATGTTTTGTCTCCCTATAGATGCCCACAGTTCTGCCAGCCCCCAAATTCAAAAATCATGAGTCAGTCTGCAAAACATTAAGAGATAAACTTAAAAATAATTAAATTAAAAATAATAATTTCAGGGTCATTTTACTGTGTTTTTTTGTGCTTTTAGGGGCACATTTTCCAGCTTTTCTCCACCAGCACGAGGGCAAAAATATATATATTTTAACAAATTTTAAATAAAAACTGAGGTGGTTGCATAACCACATGACTCCAGGAGCTGGGGCTTTAAGAAAAATACTAAATATCATAAGATTAAAGATAAAACTATGAGTTGGCAATACTGCACCAATTCATACCTTTTTTACCACACGCAATTTCAAGGAAAGGACTGAGCACAGAAGAAGTTAAAGATTGCCATTTATTGCAGAAGACTGAATCATGAGACTATTTACACATGCTCAGTTACTCTGGGGCAAACTAATGTATTTTACATTTTCAGACTGGCTTGCCACACAGTAACTTGTGTAGACAAGGCCTTATTTACACCCATCCATATATCGCACTTGCATTTGTGGCAGAAAGCAAAACCTAGCATAACCTGCTACTCATCACACATGACCTTTCAGAATCAAAACCACAGTAAGCATATGCTAGTGTATCTGCCAAAGGTAGACTGAAAAAATTTAGCAAAGGGGTTGGTCAGAATTTACTCGTTACAGTAAAGCTAGAATTGAGGTTCTTTACCAGTTGGGTGTAGAGAGAAATATGATTATTGCCAACCATTTTCTGAAACAGGAACGAAAATGAAATTTGTACACAACACCAAGGCCAGAGATGCCAGCTTTCTCATGCTGAATCTTGCATAGATGGGCAACAATGTTCTGACTTTCATTAAGTGGACAGAAAAATATTTAATCATGAGGCAGAAGGGAAGACATTTCAAGGTTGCCTTTGACAGGAGTTTCAGGAGCTTCTTCAGGATTTAACATCAAATGAGAATATTTACTTTCTTTTAAGAACAGGAGCTCATTTTATTTCCTTAAAATGAGCCATTCCCATTGGAGTAATTAATTCTGTGAAAAAAACCCTAGGCCGTGTTTTGATCAAGAAACTGTCAAGAAACTGGCCATATATGGATCACTTACAACACAGATAATTATTTAGACTTCAGCCCGTCTTTTGCAACTACATTTCAAATTTTCTATTTCTCATTCCACTTGATCTGAATTTTCTTTCTTTGGGTTGTCTAGAGAGTTTACAATTTTATCTTTTTTATATTGATTCAATAACTTGCGATATGTACAGCAAGATTGACATTACCTTCACTGGCTGGAATTGCGATCCCAGATAGAACTGAATAGAAATTCAGCTGAAAAAAAAAATCCCTAGAGCAAATTTTCATTTACTTAGAAATAGTTAAGGGCTTGTGAAAATGGGCACAGGCTTGTATCATGACAACAGCAATTGAGAAGATTCCTTTCAGATTCCTCTGGGCCTTTGTAGTTCTTTTGAGATTCATGTCCAATCAGCATTTGCTGTTTTTTGTAGCTTGCACCTGTCAGAAGGTTTAAGAAAGAAACACGGACTAAGGGCTAGATGCTCAGCTGGCATAAGTCTATATAGTTCCGTTGTCTGGGACTATCCACTTTTTCTAAGTATTTTATTCTTTATACATTAGCCAGTTTTTCATAAGTAATCATTTGAATGAGAATATTAATTTGCTTTGTACATGTTTACACTTATTGGCTATGTCTACACTTACGAAAGTTAACTAATTAATTCGAACTAATTTTAGTTAGCAAATTTTAGTTCGAATTAGTCAATTGCATTGAGCTCAATGTGCTGGTTAGTTCGAACTAACATGGCCACATTGGGTTAATTCAAACTAACTAGTTTGAATTAACCCTTACATCGAAAAATATAAGTGAATTTATTAGTTCGAATTAAGGAAGCCCTTAATTCGAACTAATGAAAGCCTAGAGTATCCAAGGCTTAAGTTAGTTCGAATTAAGCTTCCTTAATTCAAACTAACTTGCCAGTGTAGACATAACCATTCTGTGTTAACTTTCCATGGGCACTGAAGTGACTGAGTTATACTTGCAGAAAGCTAATTTCAAGTTTGCACTCTCTTGAATTTGCACTAGAATGTTCTAACGTTAAGCACATGCATAAGTATCATGCTAAATAAGGGACTTAAACAGTAATGGGCTGGGGTTCTTAAAATATCTGAATCTAAACACAGAGACAAAAAAGTCAGACAAGAATCTGGACTACATGCTTTGCAACTAGACCAGGGGTGTCAAACATGTGGCCTGTGAACCTTTTCCATCTGTCCCGTGACTGTGCTCTGTAGGACCATACTTTCTCCCTAACAGAGAGAGAAAGAGTGCTGTCACATACCCAGCATTCTGCGAAGCCACAACAGTGTCAGGTCTCGTAACATTGCAGAGCACCGGCTGTGCAAGACTGCGCTCCGTGAGCGCACAATCTCTCCCTAACAAAGCCTATGTCTACACTTGAAAAGTTAGGTCGACTTTATGAAGTCAACTTAATAAGGTCAACTTTAAGTCAACTATACTTTGTCAGAAAGACAGTCCATAATGAAGGGCAATATGTTGCTGCACTACTCCAGGAGCACCACAAGAGATGAACTGTGGAGTAAAGAGCCAGATTTCCCTCCCTGCTCACCGGGGTGAGTAACTTGCTGCTGGCCAGCACTAGGATCTGACTGCACCTTTGCAACTAGGACTATGGTTACTTTGTGAGAATTTGATGAGAAAAATATTTTAACTCTGCTCCTGGCTGTAGATATTAGAGGAGCCTAATTTTCCTATTAATGATGCCTTGAGGAAAGCCTCAGTAGCCCTGAAAGAAATAGGTTTAATTTATTTTAAAATGTCCCAATTCTGCCAGCTGTCAATCTGAGAAATTCAAAGCTGCAGTGAGATCTGTGAGCCATCTTCCTGGGTATGAGTTACATTCCACCAGTCAGGGACCACAAACAATAGCCTGTGACCCCTATGACCACCAAACACAGCTGAGCAACAGCACCGATTTTTAACAATGAGCATTGAATATTCACCGCATATCTTTCAGTCCGTAGAGGGTTAAAAAAAAAAAGTCACAAAGTATCTGTTGGCTCAATTTAAATAATAGATAACTTGGGAGAAATCACAATCTGCTTGTGGGCATTGTGCTGTGAGCGGAAAGGGGATTGTACTTGTCAAGTACATATTTGCAGTGAATTGGTTGCTCAGTAATACTAATTATAAAATGTAAGTTGCAACTTGTTTTTTTAGGTTTTAAGAGAAAAATGACAAGGAAGTAAATTCATAAATGAAGTATTTTAGGGCTGGAGACTGCAAAGTGCTGACCAGTCTGTCTCTGCTCCAGCAAGTCCCAAACAATACATAAATTTAAAACTAAGCACATGCTGGATAAGAGACAGAGGGCTCAGCAGCTTGTAGGATTGAGCCCTTAATGGGTAATTCCAGATAAATTAATTCATCAATGATAGCTGTTCAGATAAAGTGGAGCCCAAGTGTTTATTTTCTACTGCTCCATTTTCCATCTCCCTCTCAGAGGACAGCAGAAAAGATTTACTTGAGCTTTAAAAGATCAAGTTGTGGCTAAGCAACTGAGCAATTCCTCAAAGCTTGCAATCATTTCCATAGAGGACAGATTCACATGTCTCAAGCAGTTGCAATTCATTGCCTTCAGCTGGTAAATTCTTCATTACCAAGAGCTTATCAAATTATTGGGGCTTCAATACGGGGCTGCCACTACTTACCTGAGAATGGATTTAGCCTTTGAATTATTTTTCCCCTTGCAGAGATTTGAAATGGATCCTGGGAACTACCGGGTAGTTCCAAAGAATTTTACAGTAAATGTGTCAGAGATGAGTGATTACTGAATCGATCTCATAATGGTTAGTCTAATGGTGTTTAATTACTTCATTTAATCTACTAGTTCATCATAATGGAAAGCTCCCGGTACTATAAAAATGCCCTTTATAAATCTTTGCATGTAACAGGTAAAGAGATTGGTATATAACTTCTCCACACTAAGAGATCATGAGTCCAGCCTTTAACAGCAACTTGCTCTTCATTGACATACATCCAAATAAGCACAGAGGAATCACTTGAGAATTTCTGTAATAAGATTGCCATCTGTCTACAAACCAGAAGAAATCTTCTTTGTTTAAGTTCATTTTAAAGGCCGGCTCAGGCACTGGCTACCCACATGGGCTCTGTTGTGTGAAGCAGAAGATGCAATATATACAGTATATTCTGGAAAATGCACATCTCCCTGTATCTCTAGATGTCTCTGTGGTACTGAACACTTTATTCTTTATTTTGATCTGGATATAAATCTAATCTTTTATTGGTAGCATGCTTTCCTAACCATAAGGATGAGGAGTGACTTTTATGAAGCTGGATAAACTACACGACTAAAACAAAATAGTATGGGGGAATTGGCATCCTAAGCTGTTCAGTGTTAGTGAGCTTTTAGTGTGAAATGTGTTTGGCTCAAAATCAGCTAGGTATTTTCTGGCTAGCTCATTTTCTGGAGACCTGGTTAAATTTTGTGGGAGCACCTGCACGTGAATAATTTACAAAAAAGAGCAAAAGTTCATTAAGCACCATAAGTAGCTGAAAGGAAGTACAGCAGTTTTTTACATTTGGGAGATGGAGGTAAATCAAACTGCACTAAGGATTAGAAATATTTTTCTTAAGTGGGTTTCTGCAAAAACAATGTCCTCATCATAAGATTCCAGTTCTGAAACTTTCTGTTGTTCTGCTACGTATCTTGTCACATAAGGAACGCAGTATCATATTACAGAATGTAGCATTACGCTGTGTGACAGGTGCAACCAGATGTGATATGTCACACAATGGTCTTTCATCCCAGGAAAAGAAGCTGTTTTCCAAGGAAAGTGATCAACCAAATCTGTTTATACATTACCAAAAGAGAGAGGGGAGGGGAGAGGGGGAAAGCTTCTTGTTTATCACAAAGAAAGTACAGAATACAGATTGGAATACATTGCTTTACTTATCAATTCCTTAATGAAAAGCAACTTGCTATAATTTAGTTGATCCTTTATTACCAGCATATGTATCTCTCCAGAATACTTTGGTTCTGAAAAAAAAATGTCACTTCAGTTGCTTAGTTTTATTAAAATATACCAATTAACTATATACATTGTATGTGGAACAGAACTCAGATGAACTGCTATTTCCAAATATAGTCCTTTAACATCACAGGAATTTAAGGAAATGTTCAGTTACAGCCAGCATACCCACTTCTTTAACACCACCACTCATCAGAGGGCTAGGTCATCATATTCTATTAACTACATTTTAAGTTGATAGAGGTACAAAGGGTTGGATTTCAAAAGTGACTAGTGATTCATGGTGCCTAATTTGAGACACCTTAAAGGGCCCTGATTTGTAGACAGTATAGATTACCCATTACCTGAGAACCTATTCCAATTTACAGAGAGGTAGCCCTGTTAGTCTGTGTACAGCAAAAACAATGAGAGTCATGTGGCACCTTAAAGACTAACAAATTCAACTAACAAAGTTGCATCTGACGAAGTGGGTCAGAGCCCATGAAAGCTTATGCCTAAAGAAATGTGTTAGTCTTTAAGGTGCCACAGCACCTCAAAATCATCAATCACTTTTGAAAGTTTTCTCAAAAGTGTGTATTACTTGAATAAGAATTTCGCACCTGATTCTAGGCAGTGAAATTTACTCCATTATTCACCTGTAAGTGACACAAATAAATTCATTTAAAATTCAAAAAATAAAATATAATCTTGATGATCTATGCTAGATGTGTAGTGAGCTCCTTGGGATCAATCTATCCATGCAGCAATTAATGGGAGAAAGTGACAGCAATTTGGTAAAGAAATATAAAACTAGATTTGACTTAAGCTCTCTGTGAATTTAACCTTTTACCATCCTAACCCTTAAAGTATTTTTTTTATTCCTGAAATAGCCTCTCATTCCATTTAAAGATCCATCTTGACTATATGCCCAAAGTTTTGTAAGACCATAAGTCCCACATTCCCCTCAAAAGGCAGTTTGCATTTTTTTTCTCTTGTGGAAATATTCTTTCTGACATGTTAAATTCCTTCTAATCCAAGAGCATGACCATCTTTCACTAGAGGATCATTGTAAAGACAGACAATCACCCATTCTGTTTGCTGGAGGAAAGGTGCAGTGAAATGATACCAAGGAAACCTCATAATCCACTCATGTTTACATTTTAGATTTTTCCCACCAGAGTTCCCTGGAAGATGGGACAAAGAGATGCTTTGACAAATGCTGTTCTTTCATATGAATTCCCTTGATAAATTTAACCCAAAGTATCAGAGATTTACTCCTGCCATTCATTTCTGTAATTAGATTTGGAGTATGCTGTACCACATGCATGTTTATCGTAATCACGGTTAAACCAAATGGTGATCTGTTTCTTTCCCTCCCCCTCTTTTTCCCTCTTTTGTTTACTGCACACTGCCACAGCATCTGCAAAAGATCTTGTAGTTTCCTGCTTTCAAAGACAAAAAGAAATTTTAGTCAACATAATATGGAAGAGAAAAGAAAAGAGAAAAAACAATGAAGCCAAAATGAAACGAGGGAGAAGGAAACACATTCAGATATCACTCTCATGAGAAACTTGAAACAAATGGTATAAGAAAGAAAGAAAGAAAGAAAGAAAGAAAGAAAGAAAGAAAGAAAGAAA